>CM042559.1:19022500-19050000 GCA_023630585.1 Cranoglanis bouderius
TAACCTTTAATCACATTTAACAAGGACGATCCAGAAAAATAAATCACATGGCACTCATCACGTCATCGTCTCTCACGTCTATAACTGTCAATAACGTGGAAAAACTTACAATTACGAGATGCTTCTTACAAAATCATGGCCTCTGTTCTTTCTCCTCTTTATTACTGGGAGGAAAATGAATAAAAGCCTTCACTTTTCAGAGCTTCTCTAAAGACGTCGCTCTGGGGTAAACACAAACAAACCCACGGCCTGAGTCCTGTAGAAGTCAAGAGATTTTTTTTTGTTTGTTTTTTTGTGAAGACTACACAGGATATTCCCGCAGAGCCTGAGGGAGAACGGGGGGGGAGGGGGGGGGAGGGGGTGTTTGACAGAAAGAAAGAAAGGAGAAAAAGAAAGAAAAGAAGAAAGTGATAGTTAGACTGCGGTCACTGAGGTATGCAGACACCCATGAAAGACCTGCGTACCTGTTGCATCTTGCAAAATTCACTTTATTAAACGTGACTTTCACCTCAAACGCTTATTCAGAGCTCGGCCTCTGCTCATTAACCCACTGAGTCACGAGAGAGCGGAGGGAATTAATAACATTTTTACTCATAAAACATGTCATTTTAGTTCACACTTCTACACTGTAATTTACTCTTCAAGAACGTGAAAGTGATCAAATAAGGCATTATTATGAAGAAGAGCACGTGACTCCGCCCATTACTACCGATGGACGGGGTACAGGGGTGCCAATATTTTGTGCAGCCAACGAGTATGGGTTACAGTTGAAAATGTGGGACTCAAAAAAATGTGGCAAAATCTTACTCAGTTAAATGAACTGATTAATTGAATTTAAAATCAAATTAAATCTTACTTCCATATTTAAATATTTCACATATTATTACTTATAATCATAATTACACTTTAATCAGATTTAAAACCTGTCCACACTGAAATGGCGATTATTCTGTATATACATGCATTATTTTAATTATATATTACTTTTACTATTGTTGATATATTATGTATATTAATTATACTATTAATTATACTCATAACTGTATGTTAATAAAATTGTCTCCACTGCAACTGATGATTTTCAGTTCATTTTTTAAGTTTTATTTTTTTCCGTAATTTAATTCAAAAAGTGAAACTTTCATATATTCTAGATTCGTTACACATAAAGTGAAATATTGCAAGCTTTTATTTGTTTTAATCTTGATGATTACGGCTTACAGCTCATGGAAATCAAAAGCCCAGTATCTCAAAATATTAGAATGTTGAGATCAGGGCTCTGTGGGGGCCATACCATCACTTCCAGGACTCCTTGTTCTTCTTTACGCTGAAGATGGTTCTTAATGACTTTCGCTGTATGTTTGGGGTCGTTGTCATGCTGCAGAATAAATTTGGGGCCAATCAGATGCCTCCCTGATGGTATTGCATGATGGAGAAGTATCTGCCTGTACATCTCAGCATTGAGGAAACCATTAATTCTGACCAAATCCCCAACTCCATTTGCAGAAATGCAGCCCCAAACTTGCAAGGAACCTCCACCATGCTTCACTGTTGCCTGCAGACACTCATTCGTGTACCGCTCTCCAGCCCTTCGGCGAACAAACTGCCTTCTGCTATAGACAAATATGTAAAATTTTGACTCATCAGTCCAGAGCACCTGCTGCCATTTTTCTGCTCCCCAGTTCCTGTGTTTTTGTGCATAGTTGAGTCGCTTGGCCCTGTTTCCACGTCAGAGGTGTGGCTTTTTGGCCACAAGTCTTCCATGAAGGCCACTTCTGACCAGACGTCTCCGGACAGTAGATGGGTGTACCAGGGTCCCACTGGTTTCTGCCAGGTCTGAGCTGATGGCACTGCTGGACATCTTCTGATTGTGAAGGGAAGTAAGCCTGATGTGTCTTTCATCTGCTGCAGTAAGTTTCCTTGGCTGACCGCTGCGTCTACGGTCCTCAACGTTGCCCGTTTCTTTGTGCTTCTTCAAAAGAGCTTGGACAGCACATCTGGAAACCCCTGCCTGCCTTGAAATTTCTGCCTGGGAGAGACCTTGCTGATGCAGTATAACTACATTCTGTCTTGTTGCTGTGCTCAGTCTCGCCATGGTGTAGGACTTTTGACAGTAAACTGTCTTCAGCAACCTCACCTTGTTAGCTGAGTTTGGCTGTTCCTCACCCAGTTTTATTCCTCCTCCACAGCTGTTTCTGTTTCAGTTAATGATTGTGTTTCAACCTACATATTGAATTGATGATCATTAGCACCTGTTTGGTATAATTGTTTAATCACACACCTGACTATACGCCTACAAAATCCCTGACTTTGTGCAAGTGTACCTAGAAGAATTGATGCTGTTTTGAAGGTGAAGCGTGGTCACAACAAATATAGATATGATGTAGATTTTTCTTCTGTTCACTCACTTTGCAGTTTGTTAATTGATAAATATAAACTATTAGCATGTCTATTGTTGAAAGCATTCTTACTTTACAGCATTTTTTCACACCTGCCTAAAACCTTTGCACAGTACTGTATATATTTATTTAATATGATATATGAACATATTATTAGTTGTAGTATACAAATTTGTAATTATATGTTAATAAAATTTAAAAAAAAACAACACAAAAAAAGACGTGTCCACACGTACAATTTACAAAAGTGATTTTTCGTCTGCAAAACTACAAAGGTACGAATTAGGGGTAGAGACAGGGGCGGAGTTAGGGTTTCAGATGGGGCAGGGTTAGAGGTGGAGTTCCTGTTTATTTTTATTTTATTTTTTTAAAACTTTTCCCAAATTTGTTTTATTTTTCTTGAATAAAAGGGTTCTATGTGGAACTCTGTACTCGTCTAGGGGACATCACATGGTCACATGGACACTAATTTACTGCAAAGCATTATGGGTTCTCGTGAGTGCACTGGATATTTACAACTTTAAAATTATTAGAAGGAAATATAGAAGGAAACAAGGGGGCACAAACTTTTGCACTCAAGCGTATGAAGGTTACATTACTTTATTATAACCTTATTTAGATCTGGCTCGTTTCCAAAATCAAAGATTTTCCAATAAAATTGCAAAAAAAAAAAAAAAATAATAATAATCCAAACATTTATACATTAAATTTAGTTATAATTAATTTTTGTATAAAAAATAACTTTCACATTTGACCTGTTTTCTGCTAATCATCATCCAACACTTGAATTTGTATAAAATGAAATGAAAGCATTTAAATATTCAAATGCAGGTTTATGAATTTAAAGTGAAAGGTCAAATTCAAGGTCAAATTCACAATAATTTACAGTCTATGATTTATTGATGACGATGATGATGATGATGCACATTTATTTCCCCAGATTTTGCTCCTGGCTTGGATTAGATCCTGTGAGGTGATAATTTAATCAAATACCGACGCCAAATTCAGACTAAATTCTAAAACATGCCTCTGATCGAGACTCAAATCATAAATCACTCGGACAGCGGCCGTTAAATCAGCAGTAAAGCTTTTCCCATCTGTAGAATACTGCAGCGGGAATGAAGCACACACGGAGTCTTATTTCACCGCCATCTTTACAAATCGCAACCAACAATCCTCTCGGGCAAATTCCTCTGCGGTCTCTCTTTTCTCTCTCTCTCTCTTTTCTCTCTCGCTTTGAGGCCGGAGCTCAAAGACACGCCTAATTTCTTAGAGGAAATGTTTGTGGTTAAGGAAATTAAACCGAGTCGTTAGAGTCACTTTGACTTTGACAGAGGTGCTGAGTATGTAATTCAGCTCCAGTTATTCCTGCTGTATGATGTGCTTTCATATCACATGTGATTACAGGCTGCAGCATGTGTCTTAGTGTGTAGTGGGACGGAAAAAATGTGTTAATAAAATTTTTTCCCCCTCAAAAATAACGTCAAAGAGAACCGTGTGTGTCTGCAGTTCAACAACGATATAACTATAAATATACACCATCAATATAACAATAATATTACACCACACCACAGCGCTGCCGAATTCATGTTTACAGCTGCTATAACGTAAGTGAGAACAGGAACTAACTTGTTTCATGAACATTTAATGTAACTATAAACGGGTAAAAAGTATGACATCTTTCTTTAATTAATAAAAAATTGTACTTGTTGGTATATTGCTGTGGTATGAGAGTAAATAAAACACTTGGGGGCGTGCTGTTATGTAATACATCCACTTTTATAGCTGCTTTATATTATATGATCATCATGAAGCTGAAAACAATCTAGCTTTTATTTCTTTTGCTGTAATTCCGAACAAAACCTGAGACTTATTTATTATGATTTTCAGTATCGATCAACGAAAAAAACCCAGTCTTTTAAAATTTAAGCAACAGGCACCAAAAACCACACAACTGGAACCTTTCATACTTTTACGCTGTTAAAATAAAAGGCACCAAAAAAAATCACACTAACTGTGATTTTTAAAGCAGCAGTGTGTAATGTTTAGCGCCCTCTGCTGGCTGTGAAATGAAGTACAACTGTAATAAACGCTTTAACAAACCTTCCGATTTCCCAAACTGACTCCACCACCTCTGCTGAAACTACGTATGCCCTGTGAATGAGTTTAGGGAACAAGAGATGGGGCAGAGTGACTCTGTCTCAGCAGGGGGCGGAGCTCATTTCAGGGCCAGAAAAATTTAAGTAAAGGCTTGGAATGAAGAAAAGAACCAGGTACATGGTACATGGTAATGTTGCGAGTCACTATAAGGTTTTGAGGGGCGGGGACAAGTGTCAAGCTGCAGAGAACGTAGTGGGCGGGGCTAGATATTATTGTGAATACATTATAATATTGTGAATTTGATGTGATTATTATGGCTCTAGAAACAATTTTTCATTTCATTTGTTAAGAATTTGGACTAATTAATTAAATAAATAATTGATTATTATAAGAAAATAGCAAGTCCATAACTGAATATCACACACACACTGCATTATTTTAAAATGTTTATTTCTGTTTTAGTATTAAACGCAGCAGAATTATAAAAAATACTGATATACTTTAAAACTTTATACATCCAGTTAACATTTATATGAAAGTAAAAAGTTGTCGCATTTATTTATTACATAGCACTGCTAAATTTCTGGTAATTTATTCGAGGTGTCTTTCATCGAGGCTTTAATCTGGGACTAGAAGAAAAAATATATAAGTGTAGAAGCTCGTTACAGTTTACACCACAGTGCTGCTGAGTTCTGGATTGTGATTGGTCAGAAGGTGTTGATTAATCTTCTTTTACAGCAGCTCGGACAGTAGTGCAGGTTTAAATCAATGCGCTCGTTCTGATACGTTATCGTTTCCATAGTAACGGCTCATTCACAGGGACGTGTACGGCGGACGCTCCACTGATAATGAACTGATTAAATAATGGTTGATATGGTGAAGGTTTTTTTTTTTTTTTAAACATTTATGGAAGGAGTCTCCAGTGTCAGCGCTTTGTAACAGTCAGAGGTAAAGCTGTTACTTTAAGTTTTCTGACATCTTATTAAGTTGAAGAGAGAGAATAAAGAGAGAGGGCTGGTGAGGGAACGACTGTTTATAGCTGCTATAACGTAAGCGACAACAGGAACTAACTGGTTTCTTGGAGGTTCCACGACATTAAATGTAACTATAAACAGATAAAAAGTAAGACGTGTTCTGTGGTATAAGCGGAACACATTACAGCAGTGAGTTGTGATTGTTGTGATCGTGTGATTTGGAAAATTGTAGAGGGGTATATTGTAATTCGGAATTTCCACATGAACGTGGAATTATGCAAATGAGGTTTCATAGCCGTACTGCGAGGCTCGCCGTTTTGTTGTTACACGTTTATGATCTCGTTCTGGCTTTCTGTCTCAAAAAATGACAAATGTGTCATGACAATTATATACTATAATCACTTCCAACAAAAAATAACTCTTTAGTATGTAGCTACAACTTGTAGCACTTTTGTTTTTATTTCAGCTCCGCCCTCTCTGGTCTTCGCAGTGATACACTTGGCCCCGCCCACTTAACATGTTACAGCTGTGAGATGCATAATCGGTGATTTGTGAACGTAGCGTGAACGTTGTAAGCACATCAACTGCGAATCGTAATCGCATCATGAACATTTTCAATTATGTACATTTGAATTTGTAGCTGTAACATACTCGAGATAACTTAATTAACGAAATTTGACAATTTGCAACTTAAAAATGATCATTTACATACGATTTCTGAGGATAAAATGTTAATGCAATGTGCTGGAATTCAATTTCTTGAAAAACGTATGTAGTTTATGCACAGGTAAACTTCACTAAGTGACTATTTGTGAGTTTATAACTTTAATAATTCAGTATAGGTTTAATTTAATGTTTTATGTGTTTTAACAGAATTAATAAAAACCTAATAACAATATAATCAGTGTTTTGAGGTTTATAATAATAATAATAATAATAATAATAATAATAAAGACACTTTATTCGTGGACTATTGATTTAAAACATGGTGTGAATTGTGAATGTCGGGAGTGTGAGCCGAGTACAAGTCCAGCGTTAGACGACGTTAGCCGTGATGAAGATGTAGATCCGGGCGAGGAAGGTGGTGAAGGTGCCCTGCCTCCACAGCTTCATCTCCACGTCGAGCAGGAAGTCACGTGGCTGCGGGAGCTGGCGCTGCAGGTAGATGGCGCCGGTGTACGCGTTCAGCTTCCTGGGGCTGAAGTAGCCGTCCTCGTTGCCGCTGCTGATGCTGATGATGACGCTGTCGCCGGAGTAGGCGGGAGACGGACCCATGCGGAAGATGAGCGCCGGGACGATGATGTTAGTCTGGAAGCTGAGCTGGTAGTACGTGATTCTCACCGGCGAGTTCTGGCACTCCACGAAGTTCGAGCAGCTGATTCGCTCACACCGTCTGCAGGGAGAAACCACACGATATTTTAATTTGATTTCATCACATATTGCAGGTATTAGCTAGTCAATGTAGCTAGTTAACTTTTTTTTTTCCCGCTCGTAAATTACCGTTAAACCGTAAAAATCATGAAAATTTACACTAGAAACTACAGGTCATAGTGTATTTTTAATTTTACAAAATATCCAAGCTGCTAAACAAAACACATTTATACTGTATTTGGATAAAATAGCTGTTAAATAAGCTGTTAAAATACTGTCTTAATGTTTTTAAAAATTAGTAGAGATAAGGAATAAAACACTGTGTGTGGTGCCGTTATAGGAAAATAATCCAAGTGTTTTTATTCCTCTTATAACACAACAATTTCCCTACAATTACAATGTTTTATTGATTAAAGAACGACACATTGTACTATTTAAGCATTTAAAGTTACAGTTAATGTTGTGGAACGTCAGTGAAAGCAGTTGGTTCCTGTTGTCACTTACGTTATAGCAGCTATAAACAGTCTTTCCCTCACCAGCCTCTCTTTATTCTCTCTCTTGAAATTAATAAGACAAAAAAAATAAAAACGCAGCTTGTCGTGTTACTGAGAAACCGCAAAGAAGCGTAAACTCCTCTGACCTGAAGATGTGACAAGCAGTTATTTAAACTGTCCTCTGTGGTGTTGATTAACAGGAAGTCAGGGATGTAGTGTTGTGTGTGTTTGTGTGTGTGTGTGTGTGTGTGTGTGTGTGTTTCTTACGTGTCGGAGGCTCGGCGGTAGTTGGTTGGACAGCTGAAGGACAGACAGCGAAATCCCCCGTGAATGTTGTAGCATGTTTCCTCTGCTGTACAGTTATGAGCTCCGACTGCACACTCGTCTATGTCTGAGACACACCAACACACAACTCCATTTTAAAATGAGACTCATAATAAACTGCGACGGTAAACAACCCAGAAATGATTAATAATTACATTTAAAGATTTATTTATTTATATTATTACTGGATATTAATTAATGACAAATATATATTTTATTTTATATGTTAAAATTATTCTAATGTAAATATCAGAAGTCACTGCAGTTTCATTTATAACTATAGACCTGATTCAGTACAGCATGGTTCAGTTTAGCAATGATTCAGTTCGGTCAGTCTTAGTTTATTCTGATTCAGTTTAGACCTAATTAAGTCCAGCATGATTCAGTTTAGATCTGATTCAGTTTAGTCCTGATTCAGTCCAGTATGATTCAGTCTAGACCTGATTCAGTCTAGACATGATTCAGTCCAGCATGATTCAGTTTAGACCTGATTCAGATCAGTCGGATTCGGTTTAGACCTGATTCAGTTCAGTCAGTCTTAGTTTAGACCTGATTCAGTTCATCATGGTTCAGTTTAGCAAAGAGTCAGATCAGTCTGATTCAGTTTAGTCTGATTCAATTTAGACCTAATTAAGTCCAACATGATTCAGTTTAGACCTGATTCAGTTTAGACCCGAGTCAGACCAGTATGATTCATTCTAGACCTGATTCAGTCCAGCATGATTCAGTCGAGACCTGATTCAGTCCAGCTTGATTCAGTTTAGACCTGATTCAGTCCAGTTTGATTCAGTTTAGACCTGATTCAGTCCAGCATGATTCAGAGATAATTCTGAGTAACTTAATCACAGGCTGAACACATTCTATATTCTATAAAGAATCTCGGACCGTGGCAGGAGCGTCGGTTCGGAGCCATGCTGTATCCGTGTTCAGGACAGGCACAGTCGTAACTTCCTGGGATGTTCACACACTTGTAGGCACAGAGATGACCGATGCTCTGAGAACATTCATCAGTATCTGTACAGCAGAAATGTGGAGGGAAACTACAATCAGAAAATTACAGCACATCATTTATCTTTATTCTATATGTGGGTACAATTAGAGTTAATACATAAGTCATTTAACAAATGTCATTTAAAGCAACAAGACGTTTAAGATAACAGCTCTTTGGAAACAATAATGGAAACATTTAATGTTGATAGTGGAAAAAACCCCAAAAAATATTGGTTTAAAAATTCCCCCTTTTCTGATTGTAAGACAAACCTTGTTTGTCCACATCTTATCCATATAAGTCACTTTAGATCTGATTCATTTGTTCATGATACAGTTTAGACCTGGTTCAGTTCAACAAGATTCAGTTTAGACTTGATTCGGTTCAGCCTGACTCAGTTTAGACTTGATTCGGTTCACCCTGATTCAGTTTAGACTTGATTCGGTTCAGCCTGACTCAGTTTAGATTTGATTCGGTCCGGCCTGACTCAGTTTAGATTTGACTCGGTCCGGCCTGACTCAGTTTAGACTTGATTCGATTTAAACTTGAGTTGGCAGTGGTAGCTCAGTGGTTCAGACGTTGAGCTACTGATTGGAAGGTCATGAGTTTAAATCCCAGCACCGCCAAGCTGCCACTGTTGGGCTCTTGAGCAAGGCCCTTAAACCTCAACTGCTCAGATGTATAAATGAAATAAATGTAAGTCGCTCTGGATAAGGGCATCTGCCAAATGCCGTAAACATAATGTAAATGTTTCGGTTCACCCTGATTCAGTTTAGACTTTATTTGGCTCACCCTGATTCAGTTTGGACTTGATTTGGTTCAACCTGACTCAGTTTAGACTTGATTCGGTTCACCCTGATTCAGTTTGGACTTGATTTGGTTCAACCTGACTCAGTTTAGACTTGATTCGGTTCACCCTGATTCAGTTTGGACTTGATTTGGTTCAACCTGACTCAGTTTAGACTTGATTCGGTTCACCGATTCAGTTTAGACTTGATTCGGCTCACCCTGATTCAGTTTAGACTTGATTCGGTTCACCCAGATTCAGTTTAGACTTGATTCAGTTCAGTTTAGGTTCAGGACACAAACATTTACACTCAACTGCAACCAAACAATATGGAATTATTTTTATACCTAAACATAGTTCTGTAGTTATTATACTTAAAATATTATAACTAATATATGCTAATATATGTGACTAAATATATAAGAAATAAGGCTCAGAAATATGATGATTTATGGGAAAAGTGTGGAATTTATGGGAAAAGTGCGTTACCTTCACAGGTGTGCGCATCCTCACGCAGGTAGTAGCCCTGTCTGCAATAACACTGGTACGAGCCGTAGATGTTCACACACTCGTGACTGCACGGACTGCTCAAACACTCATTCAAATCTGCATCATGACACACACCGGTTCAGGAAGCGTTAACAGAATTCCGCATTGAGATCCAGGATGCAGAATCAACAGTGTCCATCATCCATGTTGAAGATATGTTACAGCAAAAATTTAATTACCATTCCTCCTATGCTAATTCCCTGTGATACTAACTTATTGGAGCTATTAGCATTGTGTGTTTTTTCCATTTTATTCACTAGCAATCTGACACTTGCCAACATCTGCTAGCAATCCTTACCAGCGATAACTGGTCTAATAATGTTAGTTAATTTGTTTGTAAACATGGATACTGCTTTTGATAGTCAGCCTAATATTATCTCGCTCGCTAGTGCTTGGTTGTTATTAGCTAATATCAGCCAGTGTATTTGAGATCTTGGCAAGGTATTAAAGCCAGATAGCTGCCTACACACTGTAACCATGACAACACTCTTAGCACTGCTACCTAGTATGGTCTAACTAACTAGCCTAACTTGTTCTCTCTTATTAGTAATGCAGATGATGTAAAGATTGGTGTAATTTTGGAGGTTGTTTGTCTTCTCTGTAGCTTTGGAGACAGAAAATCATGATAAAATTGCGTTGCTTGTGTAATTTGTCCTGGATGTTTGTTTTATTTGCACGCTTCCTGAGCTGCGACCTGATTGGTCAGGAGGTTTAAAAAAACAAACATGACCTCACTCTGTGCTTTTTTGAAAAGTTGACATGCCACTATTCCAATTTTCTCTGTAAAAATAAAAAAGTGATAGACTCAGCAGGAGTGTTTATCACGGTGGTGTTTTCCCCCCTGTTTCCCAGCACACATCATCTCCTTATCAGCTTGTACCTTCACAGCTCTTGCCATCGCTGGATAAAGTGAATCCTGAGGTGCAGGAGCAGCGATACGAGCCTGGAGTGTTCTCACACGTCTGAGCACACAGTCTGCCCGAGTAACGCCAGCATTCATTCACATCTACAGCGGAAGAAAGAAGAGAGAGAGAGAGAGAGAGAGACGGAGGAGATGTTATTCACGCTAGTCTAAACACTGAGCCGAGGCCTGACACTGAGCCACAACAGTGTGAATCAGCACCTGAGATAAGACTGAATAAATGCCTGTGGTTCTGCTCCTGATAACAATGTAAACACACACATGAAGCATGACATCATCTGAGGAACATGACGGAGAACATGAACAATCATGTAGAGTTATAATAAAGTGTAAAAATGGCTGAGGAACGTCCCTACACCTTCCTCCTCGTTACATAGACGCTGTGTAAAATGTAAATAAAAACAGTGATTTGCAAATCTCATAAACCCATATGTTATTCACAATAGAACATAGAAAACATATAAAATGTTTAAACTGAGGAAATGTACCATTTTAAAGAAAAAAATACGGTAATTTTGAATTTGATGGCAGCAACGTGTCTCAAAAAAGTTGGGACGGGGGCAACAAAAGGCTGGAAAAGTAAGTGTTACTAAATAGAAACAGCTGGAGGTTAATTGGCAACAGGTCAGTAACATGATTGGGTATAAAAAGAGTATCTTAGAGAGGCGGAGTCTCTCAGAAGTAAAGATGGGCAGAGGTTCACCAATCTGTGAAATAATGTTCCTCAACGTAAAATTGTGAAGAGTATGAATATCTCATCATCTATAGTACATAATATCATCAAAAGATTCAGAGAATCTTGAGAAATCTCTGTGCGCAAGGGACAAGGGTGAAAATCAATATTGCATGCCCGTGATCTTCGGGCCCTCAGGCAGCACTGCATTAAAAACAGGCCTGATTCTGTAATGGAAATCACTGCATGGGCTCAGAAACACCTCCAGAACTCATTGTCTGTGAGCACAGTTCGCCGTGCCATCCACAAATGCTGGTTAAAGCTCTATCATGCAAAGAAGAAGCCATATGTGAACATGATCCAAAAACATTGCCGTCTTCTCTGGGCCAAAGCTCATTTAAAATGGACTGAGGCAAAGTGGAAAACTGTTCTGTGGTCAGACGAATCGAAATTTGAAATTCTTTTTGGAAACCATGGACTCCGTGTCCTCTGGACTAAAGAGGACTAAAGAGGAGAGGGACCATCCGGCTTTTTATCAGCGCTCAGTTCAAACGCCTCCATCTCTGATGGTATGAGGGTGCATTAGTGCCTATGGAATGGGCAGCTTGCACATCTGGAAAGGTACCATCAATGCTGAAAGGTATATACAGGTTTTAGAGCAACATCTGCTTCCATCCAGATTCCATCCCATCTTTACTTCTGAGAGACTCCGCCTCTCTAAGATACTCTTTTTATACCCAATCATGTTACTGACCTGTTGCCAGTTAACCTCCAGCTGTTTCTTTTTAGTAACACTTACTTTTCCAGCCTTTTGTTGCCCCGTCCCAACTTTTTTGAGACGTGTTGCTGCCATCAAATTCAAAATTGCCTTATTTTTTTCTTAAAATGGTCCATTTCCTCAGTTTAAACATTTGATATGTTTTCTATGTGCTATTATGAATAACATACGGGTTTATGAGATTTGCAAATCATTGCATTCTGTTTTTATTTACATTTTACACAGCGTCCCAACTTTTTTGGAATTGGGGTTGTACATTAATATGCAAATTTTGAAACGCCCCCATTTCCTCCTGCCATATCTAACAGCCTAATATCACAAATGTTAGCTAACATACATATCTAGCTTACATTAGTCACACGTGAGATTTCAGTATAGCCAAATCTTCAAACCAGTGCTACCATGACAACTAAAAGTTAGCTACGTAGCTAGATTAGCACACACATTCTGCATTCTGATTTGAGGACGACGATGTGTTGCTCATAGTCATCCTCAGATTATTTTATTTAGTGACATAATCTGAGTTTGTACGCAGCTCCGCCTCCAAATCAGTTTAGTCTACATGAAGGATAATACAGTTTTTTGTTTGTAACTTTTGTCAGCTAGCTGGAGAGATAGCGTAAAGCACAACCTTATAGAATGTAATAAAATCTATACTAGTAGCAAACTCACATTGGCTACATAAATGAACTGAATGCGTTACTGCAACAGGACTAGACAGCTAGTTAGCATTAATGTTAGCCTCTTATCCGGCTGCTAAGCATTCTAGCTAATGAGAGCTTTGTTAGCAGACACTCACACTGCTCTATGTTTAGAGTGTAGCTTGTGTACAGCCGTGGCCAAAAGTTTTGAGAATGATACAAATATTAATTTTCACAAAGTCTACTGCTTCAGTGTTTTTAAATCTTTTTGTCAGATGTTACTGTTACTGAAGTATAATCACAAGCATTTCATAAGTGTCAATGGCTTTTATTGACAATTACATGAAGTTTATGCAAAGAGGCAATATTTGCAGTGTTGACCCTTCTTCTTCAAGACCTCTGCAGTTCGCCCTGGCATGCTGTCAATCAACTTCTGGGCCACATCCTGACTGATGGCAGCCCATTCTTGCATAATCAATGCTTGGAGTTTGTCAGAGTTTGTGGGTTTTTGTTTGTCCACCCGCCTCTTGAGGATTGACCACAAATTCTCAATGGGATTAAGGTCTGGGGAGTTTCCTGGCCATGGACCCAAAATGTCGATGTTTTGTTCCCCGAGCCACTTCGTTATCACTTTTGCCTTGTGGCAAGGTGCCCCATCATGCTGGAAAAGGCATTGTTCATCACCAAACTGTTCTTGGATGGTTGGGAGAAGTTGCTCTCTGAGGATGTTTTTGTACCATTCTTTATTCATGGCTGTGTTCTTAGGCAAAATTGTGAGTGAGCCCACTCCCTTGGCTGAGAAGCAACCCCACACATGAGTGGTCTCAGGATGCTTTACTGTTGGCATGACACAGGACTGATGGTAGCGCTCACCTTTTCTTCTCCGGACAAGCTTTTTTCCAGATGCCCCAAACAATCGGAAAGGGGATTCATCAGAGAAAATGACATTACCCCAGTCCTCAGCAGTCCAATCCCTGTACTTTTTGCAGAATAGCAGTCTCTCCCTGATGTTTTTCCTGGAGAGAAGTGGCTTCTTTGCTGCCCTTCTTGACACCAGGCCATCCTCCAAAAGTCTTCGCCTTACTGTGCGTGCAGACGCACTCACACCTGCCTGCTGCCATTCCTGAGCAAGCTCTGCACTGGTGGTGCCCCGATCCCGCAGCTGAATCAACTTTAGGAGACGGTCCTGGCGCATGCTGGACTTTCTTGGGCGCCCTGAAGCCTTCTTCACAACAGTTGAACCTCTCTCCTTGAAGGTCTTGATGATCCGATAAATGGTTGATTTAGGTGCAATCTTACTAGCAGCAATATCCTTGCCTGTGAATCCCTTTTTGTGCAAAGCAATGATGGCTGCACGTGTTTCCTTGCAGGTAACCATAGTTAACAGAGGAAGAACAATAATTTCAAGCACCACCCTCCTTTTAAAGCTTCCAGTCTGTTATTCTAACTCAATCAGCATGACAGAGTGATCTCCAGCCTTGTCCTCGTTAACACTCTCACCTGTGTTAACGAGAGAATCACTGACATGATGTCAGCTGGTCCTTTTGTGGAAGGGCTGAAATGCAGTGGACATGTTTTTTTGGGATTAAGTTCATTTTCATGGCAAAGAGGGACTTTGAAATTAATTGCAATTCATCTGATCACTCTTCATAACATTCTGGAGTATATGCAAATTGCCATCATAAAAACTGAGGCAGCAGACTTTGTAAAAATTAATATTTGTGTCATTCTCAAAACTTTTGGCCACGGCTGTAGATACCGTTTAATACCTTATACTTGTATTAAAGAATGATGGCACCATGCGAGTTTGTATCGATAACATACTGAGTGGCATGTTGTTTATGCTAAGAAAGGCTATGCTAATGGTTTTATTTGCTGTTTCAATCCATAGTAGCATCTTATTTGAAAAAATCCACCAAATACTTTAAAATAAACTATAAAGAGTTGTTTCCTGTCTGAGACTTGAGCTTCATATGTGTGCTCTTCACCTGCTGCTACACGAGCTCTTACGACATGTTAGCGTATCTCACCTACACACGTCCTCCTGTACATGTCGTACTGGTAGCCCGGATGACAGTCACAGCGATATGTTCCAGGGAGATTATGACAAATCTGACCTTCTCCACAACGATGGACTCCGGTTTCACACTCGTCAGTATCTGCACACGATGGACAGGAGATCAACAGGTGAACAGTTTTAACTGCATTTATAATCTATAATAATAATCCTATCATTTCCAGGTATCAGGTACTTTCAAGACTAAATATACTTTAACCCAGCCATGCTAATCTGGCTAACAATGAACGTACATGAATTCTAGCATGATGTCTCACTACTTTTATTATCTTTTTATTATTAGCAATGTTCCTGGTCGAACTTACATTCACATTACATTCACACACCCAACATACGGTACTGAACAAAAGTTTGTACACCCCTGCTAACTGAATATCTACTGTATATTTGAATATTTTCTCCATTTTAGAATAATAACGATGACATCTAGACTAGAAAGTTTGTGAACCCTTTACAATTTTCTGTATTTCTGCATAAATTTGACCTGAAATTCCTGAAAATCCTTAAACTAGAATAAAGAGAATCCAATTAAACAAATGACATGAAAAATGATAGCTTTTACATTTATTTAATCTGTCTCACAGTGGGTTGGTGGAGGATAAACTCTTCAGAAATGGTTTTGTAACCTTCTCCAGCCTGGTGAGCATCAATAGCTCTTTTTCGTAGGTCCTCAGGAAGCTCATTCGATTGAGGCCTGCCACACCTCCATAAACCTGTGTGGTGAAGACCAGACTTTGACATTGAAGACCCGAGTTTATGTTCTTGAAACGTGGGAGGGCTGCTAAACTCACACCTGATTAACATCCACGTGACTGAAACACCTGACTTCAATTACACCTTTAAATGAACTCATACTCATACAGGTTCATATCACATACTTCATCACATACCTTTTCCCACAAAGAGATTTAATGTTGGATCATTTTTCCCAATAAATAAATGGGGGAAAATGATAATATTTATTATATAAATATCACTTATTTTTAAATATCAAAAGGAGATCTAGAAGCAGCTTTTAATTCATGAACTAAATATTCCTTCGTTTAAAAATTATTTAAATAATTTATTACTGAACTTTAAATGAAAGTGTTACTGATTAGCCTTATTTATCTGAAATAGGCAAATTAGGTCCTGAGGCACAATCCTTTTTTTTCCCCCTCATAACACTGCTAGTGGGCGTGGCTTCTTTTCTTTAGCATTATTCTCTTCTCTAATACCCCTGATCCTGTGCATGAGCTCATTCTGAGGTTTTTCAGGAGTTTTATTCAGGTGTGTGTGAGAGCAGGAAAACCACAACTATGTAATGCATGGGGTGTGTAGGAGTGAGAATGATACACACTCAAGGCTCTCGATGGGGTGTGTGTGTGTGTGTGTGTGTGTGTGTGTTCAGGTGTGTATTACCGATACACCTGGTGCCGTCAGGACTGGAGTGATAGCCTCTGCCACACAGGATGATCTTATGCTGGCAGGTGTACGAACCGATCGTGTTGACACAGTTAAACCCGGGACTGCAGGGCTGTGTTACTGTCCTACACTCATCAATGTCTGTACACACACACACACACACACACACACGCACACACACACACACACACACACACACACACACACACACACACAAAGCAGAGTTACTGTTACCATCCTGAAGTTGTTTATTTTCCTCTAACAGCACGTCCCTAAGTGTTTTATTCTTCTCAACCAATTAATTAAAGAAGGACACGTCATACCTTTTATCCGTTTATAGTTACATTTAATGTTGGTGAAACAAGTTCCTGCTCTCACTTACGTTATAGCAGCTATAAACAGTCGGTCCCTCACCAGTCTCTCTTTATTCTCTCTATTCAAGTTAATAAGACAAAAAACAAAACGCAGCTTGTCATGATACCGACAAACCGCAAAGAAACGTCGCAAAACTGACTGTTACAAAACGCTGACACTGGAGACTCCTTCCATAAATGTTCCATAAACACAGAATACATACAGAAAAACTTTACCATATCAACGTTTTTTTAAAAATCCATTTATCATCAGCGGAGCGTCCGCCGTACGAGTCCCTGCGAATGAGCCGTTACTATAGAAACGATAACGTATCAGAACGAACGCGTTAATATAAACCTGCGCTACTGTCAGAGCCGCTGTTATAGAGAACTAATCAACACCTTCTGACCAATCACCATCCAGAACTGAATAGTGAAAGCTTCTTAAAGGAGTTCCACTTGGAAATGGAAACTTACTCTTCTAGGGTTTATATAAAATGTTTTTGTACTTATTACACATTAATTATTTGTAATTAATTTAACTCATTTAACATATAAAAGATTTCTAAAAAATAATAATAATAATAATAAATCACAGAATCCAGGCACAATACAATTAAATATTATAAATCTTCATTTCAATAGTGCACTTTAATTAAAATAATTAAAATATCAATAACTGACATATTATCAACAATATTTTTTTTAACATCATCACCTTGACTCCTCCCTCAGATTAAACCCTGATTAAAATGAAAAAAGTTATTCAAAACTCTCACTGTTTGTTTGATGAGCTTCTAATTTCATCCTTTCGATTTACTTCTTAAAGATTTCACACATGACACATGAAAACCTGAGGATATTATTCTTCAGCTGACACTTTTACAGCGCTCAAGGTTTTAGGTTTTTTATTTCATTTCTGGGGCTCGCTGCCTCGACATGTCTCACAGTTCCTGTCCCTGCGGGCTAATTCCACCAGTTTACAGAAAAATAAAGAGATAGAGAGAGAGAGAGAGAGAGAGAGAGAGAGAGAGAGAGAGAGAGAGAGAACTTATTTCAGCTTTGTGATTCTGATGCAGCATCAGGTAACTAATTAATTAATTAATTAAATAGTTAACCTATTATAATTCCTGTTGATTAACCACAACAGGTCCTTCCTTCATCACCTGATTCACATTTTTAATCTACAAGCTCCGCCTTCAGACTTTAGGCCACGCCCCCTGTTTGCATCTGCCACCGGCGTGGAGTTACACCAAACTTTCCCATTATGACCTTCTTATTTCTTCCCTCCATGTTTATAGATAACTGTGTCTGATTTACACATACACATTTAGTGCACCATGCTAAACCGGTGCCCATAAGCTTCCATTAACTGTTAACAACAATAGCCTCTATCTACAGACACCAAACGTGTCCTGAGCGATCTTCACACACTTTGTTGTGAGTGTAAGGGCTCTTACCGACGCACTGGCCTCGTGAGTCTTGAGTAAATCCTCCCGGACACCTGGGTCTGGTTCTGCAGCTGAACGAGCCGGCCGTGTTGATGCAGTCGAACCCCGGGCCGCAGCTGTGAGCTCCCAGTGTGCACTCGTCAATATCTGCAAGAGAGGAAAGGAAGCAGTTTACTCAGGCGAAGTGTCATTTTAGCTTGTAGTAGCACTGTGGATCGGCCCTCATGCTGAATACTGGAGCTGTAACTTACAGTAGTAATATATCTGGCCACTAGGTGGCACTGTGACTCAAATATAAAACTCAAACAACATCATCTACTGTAAACTACAGATGTTCAGTTACAGTCGATTCTTTACTCTTCTGCTTTTTTTTTTTGTAAAATCTGCATATTTAAAGCAAGTTATGACTGAATATACTCAATAATAAAATTATATCTATAAAAGTCCATCATCGTGCTATTTGTGGTAGATAATAGTTTTAAACAACTGTTTAAGATAGATAGATAGATAGATAGACAAGCGGATGGACAGACAGATGGAAGGGCAGGGACAGAAGGATGGATGGACAGACAGACAGAAGGATGAGCAGACAGGGAGATGGTTGAACAGTAAGACAGACAGGTAGACAGACAGACTGACAGTCAAACAAATGGGTATACAGACAGACAGGCAGATGGTTGGACCGTCAGACAGACGGGTACACAGAGAGCCAGACACACAAACAGATAATTTGACAGATGGATGGATAGACAGACAAAAGGACAGACAGATAGATGGGCAGACAGGCACAGAGATGGACAGACTAGCAGACAGACAGGGAGACACAGACAGACAGACAGTTGGACAGTAAGAGAGATGGTTGGACAGTCAGACAAGTAGGCAGACAGACAGACAGACAGCTGGTAAGACAGTACTACAGATGGGTAGCAGACAGAAAGATGGTTGGACAGTAAGACAGATGGGTAGCAGACAGAAAGATGGTTGGACAGTAAGACAGATGGGTAGGCAGACAGACAGACAGCTGTGTATTTCTGTTTTTTTCCTGTTATAAAAGTGATTTTGAGTGATTAAGTTTGAATAAAGTAACAATAAAACAGCCATAAAACGTTTTTCTTCTGTATTAATAAACTATTCTCATTAAAAACAGTAATAATAATAATAATAATAATAATAATAATAATAATAATAATAATAATAATGTAAACACTAAAACATTACAACACTAGAAACACCTGCTGCGTCTGAAAGTAGAACAGAACTCAGTGTGACTGACCTTTAATTAGATCAGTATTTCCAATGAAACGTGTGTGTGTGTGTGTGTGTGTGTGTGTGTGTGTGTGTGTGTGTGTATGCACCTTCACACAAGTCGTTCCTCAGCTGATATCCAGACGGACAAACAATCTGCTGCAGACACGTAAAACTGCCCACAGTGTTAACGCACCTCTCATTCAGCTGGCACGAGTGTGTGGAGAGAAAACACTCGTCTACATCTGAGAGAGAGAGAGAGAGAGAGAGAGAGAGAGAGAGAGATTATAATTAAAATATCACAAAATCATTTATTATTATTATTATTATTATTATTATTATTATTGTTCACATCTGCCTTTGAATGTATGTTCAGACTCAATATGGAGTGTGTGTGTGTGTGTGTGTGTGTGTGTGTGTGTGTGTGTGTGTGTGTGTGTGTGTGTGCGTCTGCATTGAGGACATTAACAGCTTGAATGACGTCTCTTTTGTTGGCAGAAACACTGGAAGTTTTGTGTGAGCACTGCGCATCTGTTTATGCGTTAGTCTTTTTTAAACACACCTGTGTGTGTGTGTGTGTGTGTGTGTGTGTGTGTGTGTGTGTGTGTGTGTGTGTGTGTGTGCGTGTGTGTTCACTTTGCCTGGCTGTTTCCTTTAGAATAACACACTCCAGGGCCTGCGCTTTCAAACTTTCATGCAAAGCATAAAGACGAATCTAAACAATGAATCATTTATGAAAAGTGCCGTTTCCTGTTCAGCAGTGAGGTTATAACCTCTTACACAAAACCTTAAAACTCAAACACTGCTATAGAACCTCATACATGATTCATAACCATCGGGACAGAAACATATAAACAGCTCATACACCCTAAACACTCATATTTCACCATAGAAACACAAACGATTCAATTAGTTTAAATACACGAGTCATATAAACTGATACAAAGGCTCATATAGGATTCTAATGGACAGTTAAATAAAAACATCAATATATGCAGATATAGGAGTCAAATAAAAAAAAGCTATTAAAAAAAATGATTCATATGAATCACTGCTGCTGAATCGTTTCTCAAATATAATACAGATTGCTAAAAGAAACAAATATAATTGCAGTAGATCCAGTTAATGTTTATTGATTCATCCAGAATCTAACACAAATGATTCATACAATCAGTTTTGGAAATTTCTGAAGAAACATGTAGATTAAAACTAAAAGATTAATTTAGATTCCTTTAAAATTGCTGAAGAAACTCGTATAGTCCGCTGTAGACGCTCGGATAAACATGAATAGATTATTCTTTAACTCTATAGACTCATTACAAACGCTATAGAAACACATTACTCTTATTGAAAGACTCATATAGATACGATTCATTTTACGTTACATCCCTTTGAAACTTAGTTTAGTATAGAATTATATTTATGATTCATAGAGATTTGGTTGAAACAATATTTCTATAGAAATGCGTGTGTGTGTGTGTGTGTGTGTGTGTGTGTGTGTGTGTGTATATATACTGCATATATATTGCTATATGTGATTCCTGTACTTCAGAATTACAAATGATTCACATAAATCACTCAGTATGTTGTATTTAATTTAATCACCTGTCTATAGTAATATGCTGTATAATTATAAATTATAATTACAATTAAATGTGATTCATATAGCGTGTTTTGAAACTCCCATATTGCTATAGAAACGTAAATGATTCATTTGATTCAATTTGTTATATGACTCATGCATGATTCTCTGATATCAGTATAGAAACACAAATGTGATTCATTTGAATCAGTTTGTAACTACTGCTAAACAGAGATTACTTTAATAAACTGAACAGATTAATATAAAATAGTATATAATTCATATCATACAGTTTACCGATATAACGCTCCGTATATGATTCATGTAGTGTAAGATAAAGACTAACCCTATTGATTCATATAGATGAAATGAAATAATGCACACAATGTGTGTGTGTGTGTGTGTGTGTGTGTGTGTGTGTGTGTGTGTGTGTACCTTCACACGAACGTCCATCAGGCATCAGAGAGAATCCTGGGAAACAGGAGCAATGAGCTCGACCCTCCACCGGATGGCAGTGCTGAGTACAGTGGCCGTTTCCTGCAGAAGGACATTCGTCATTAAAAGGAAAAGGTGCACCATCCTGCAGGGCAGATAAACGAGTGATTTACAGCCACCCTTCTGCTCCGGTATTCGCTTTTTACCCCTGAACTTCAGTCTCATACAACATCTGTCTGACGTCAGGGCAGTAAAGAGACACAGAGACATGAGAGTGAGAGAGAGAGAGAGAGACAGCGAGACAGAGAAAGAAAGTGTCAGAGACAGAGAGAGGGACACAGACACAGACAGAGAATCATATGTAGAGACAGACATAGAGAGAGAGAGAGAGAGAGAGAGAGAGAGAGAGAGAGAGAAAGACAGAGAGAGAAAGACGACCTGGTCCTGCTGTCCCCCAGTGTTCAGGGTCTACAGCAGAACCTGGACCTGCTGCAGCAGTACTCTCAGACCCGGGCCCTGACACTCAACCAGGACCAAAACTATTATTTTTCAAAAGAGATCCAGATGTCAAGGAAACACATCACACTTCACTTTAGGGACACACAAAATAGAAAATTGCAAAGAATACAGTTACTAAGGATTAAAAATGAGTTCCACTGGAAATTTCAGTCCTGCAGTGAATGAGCTGACAGAGAAAGCACTCAGGACCTTCCACACAATCACAAAACAAATCCATATCCAAATTCCAATTCGATACTGGCTCAAATGATCTGAATCAGTAATTGAAGCAATCCTGCTGTACGGTAGTGAGGTCTGGGGGCCGCTCACAAACCAAAACTTTACACAATGGGACAATCATGCACACACAATTCTGCAAATCCATCCTACAAGTTCACCGAAACACTACAAACAACGGCTGCAGAGCCGAATCAGTCCGATTCCACCTACTGCTCAAAATCCAGATCAAGATCCATCAAATATTGGTTCCACCTTAAACACAGTGACCCCCAGACCTCCCACTACAAAACCCTGCGATGCCGAGAGCTGAGCCGAGAGAAGAGTCTCCTCACCCGGCTGGGCCTGAGTCTCAGCCCACTAACACACACTAACACACACTAACACACACTAACACACACTAACACACACTAACACGCTTCTACATCAGGAGCAGCCAGACACAAGAACAATCAGAATGATCAGACCGATCAGACCAATCAGACCAATCAGACCTCACCAAATTATAACACTACAGATACAAAACTACATCACACACTGGAACACACAAACACAGTAAAATGCAGTGCTGTCTGGCCCTAAATCCACTGAACACTGTAGCTGAATACCTGAGAACCTGAACACCAACACACAACCACGCTGACTAAGTACAGAGAGAAAGACAGACACAGAGAAAGACAGAGAGAAAGACAGACAGAGAGAGACAGACAAAGAGAGACAGACAGAGAGACAGACAGAGAGAGAGAGAGAGAGAGAGAGAGAGAGAGATAATGAGACAGAATAGACCGGAGGGTTATAAGTTTAAATCCCATTATTTGGACTGAACCATCTGCCAAATAAAATAAATATAAAATATAGACTTAAACTAGTTAGCTATTTAATAAACAAACAAACAAATAAACATAACTAAATGTGGCGAGGAGGAGGGCGTGGCCAGGCTGTGAGGACGCACACCTGGCACTGATCTGTCTAATCAGTGGGAGAGAGAGATAAAGGAGCGGCTGTCCTTATCACTCGCTTTCTCCGGCTCCGCCCTCCATTCGCAAACCGGTGCTCGACCACACCCCCGCCTCCACACTAAATAAATGATATTATTTTATCATTTTCTTTTACTGTAAGGCACCTGGTCCTTCATTGGTGATTAGGCTGTGACCGATACGAACATTTAGGGAATAACGAATGAGTAAAGAATAAACACACTGTGTCATGCTGTTAGAGGAAAATAATAAACGACAGGATGGTGTGATGCAGCCCGAGGTGAAGCGGAGTGATGTGATTGGTGGTGTAGGTTCTGGGGTTGAGGCGTTACCTTCACAGGGATCTGGCAGGTCAGGAGGTGGAGTGGTGGTCGTCTCCGCTGGTCTCAGGCTGGCACCGGGCACGTCGTCTTCTTTCAGTCCGCTTTCACCATCAGCCGTCACTGTGAACGTTTTATTAACAAAGAACATTTCAGATCAAACACGGTATATACACATACTGTAGAGCGAGCGCATTAATATAAACCTGTTATAGAAAACTAATCAACACCTTCTGACCAATCAGAACCCAGAACTCATTACTTTATTTTAATTTAGCAGGATTAGCTTTTGGGTAAGAGTCTATCAGCGTGGAACATCTTGACTTAGCAATATTTTCCCACATTCCTGCAAAAACATTTTAGATCCATCAGATTGTGAGGACATCTCCTGTGCACAGCCTGCTTCAGGTCACCCCACAGATCTTTAGTTGGATTCAGGTCTGGAATCTGGCTATCATTCAGTCATTCAGAAACACTGATCTTCTCTTGGTTAACCATTCCTTTGTTGATTTGGACATGTGCTTTGGGTCATTGTCCTGCTGAAAGGTGGAATTCCTTTTCATCTTCAGCTTACCACCTGAAGGTTTTGCACTAAAATCGACTGGTATTTGTAGCTGTTCATGATTCCCTCCACCTTGATAAAAAGCCCCAGAACTGGCTGAAGAAAAGCAGCCCTAAGCCATGATGCTGCCACCACCATGCTTCACCGTGGGGATGGTGTTCTTTCGATGATGCGATTTTTTCCTAAAAAAAGGAATTATGGAATGATTCTGGTCTCATCAGACCATAAGACATTTTGCCACATGGTTTGGGGAGATTTAGTTGAGCTCGGGTGTTTATTTAATGAGAAACCGTACCCCAAGAATATGAGAGATTGTTGTCACAGGCAGAGAGTAATCAGTACGTCTCAGATATTCCTGCCACTCCTTTAATGTTGCTGTAGGTCTCTTGGCAGCCTCCCTGGTAAGTTTTTGTCTTGTCTTGGCGAGATCACTGTGGTGCTCCATGTTCTCCACTTTACATTTACATTTTATGGCATTTTGCCAGAAGCGACTTATCCAGGGCGACTTACAGTTTTTATACATCTGAGCAGCTGATGGTTAAGGGCCGTGCTGGGATTTGAACTCATGACCTCCCAATCAGAAGTCCAACATCCTAACCACCAAGACATTCACTACTAATGTTTTGGAAATTCTTTTATACCCCTCTACTGATCGATACCTTTCGACAGTGAGATACTCTGCAGGCCTTGAGACCGCCTACCGTGGTCAAGCACCAACTGTGAACGGGAGGAGGAGCCGCAGAGAACGAGTGCGGTAATGGATGAACAGGTGCATCTGTGTGTGGTGAATAAGGATGTGTGTGTGTATATAGACATTTTCGTGTTTCAGTGAAAGGCTTTAGACCCACAAGGAGAGCCGGCTGTTGTTCTTGAACAGACTGAAAACAACAGAAACACTGCGTAGGCCGTTTTTGTTTTGGTTCTTTTTTTTTTTTGGTTAAAGCGCTTTAATTTGCCAAGAGGAACACTGAAAAGAGTGTTGAAATACAAATAAATTAGAAAGTAAGCGTCACGCTCTCTGAAGCCCGCCTCCCGTGTCCTCATTCCCATCACTGACTAGCTGGGTTCTACAAAAACATATTAAATAAAAATAACACAGGTTCCAGGGGGACGCAGCAGCACACGGCCGCAATAAAGCAAAAGAAAATATCAATATTATTGGAGAAAATGGTGGTTTGTTATGCTTTATTAAGTTATTACAATTTCTCCTTTCCAGCACTAGCATGAGGCGGAAACGCTCGGCCGTGTGTGTGTGTGTGTGTGTGTGTGTGTGTGTGTGTGTGTGTGTGTCAGAATCGTTCAGCAGCTGCGATCTGAAACGCTGTTAAACCTGGAGAAAGCTGCTTGTTTTTCCAGCATCGCTCCAGTATTTTAAGCCTCTCTATAATTTCCTGTGAAGGTGTTTTTCCTTCCTTTCCTGTTCAGACTCGCCTGTTTAAAGCAGCGCTGCACCGAGGAGCCACTTCCAAGCGGTACAAAGATAACAGTTGCATCCAGAGTAGACCGAAGGGAAGCAATCGTTTTTCTTGGCGAGCGTTTACAAAAAATAGTTCCGCATCACGACACAGTATCACAGAGTGTTCCACACATCTCCACCGAGCCGAGCACGTGAAGAGCACGTCGAATAAAAAACGATGAATCACGATATTTTATTCACGATCGCTGTACGAGATTACACAGTGTGAAACGATTTTAGCAACTCTGTGTAATTGAAAACGTTGCTACAGTAAAAAAAATAAATAAATAAAAATTATATTTGCAAATGTTTGCAGAACATTTTATTAATATAAACCTGTAGGAAAAGCTTTTTTGTAAAAGTAACTGTAAAAATTTTCATGTATTATTTAGTGTGTTAATGTGTTAATTCATGAGTATAGCAAGTTTATTCTCTCTAGATGAACTTATCTCCACTCTTGCTGGAGATATTTGTGAAAAGTAAAAAAGTGTTTTCAGTGTTCGTGCATGCTAATAACATGTGCAAGATACAAGATATAAGCTGTAAGGTGCCGCTTATATCAGGTTTAAATAAATATTTCAACTTAATCAAGCCCAAACTCCGTCTTCTGAAAAAGTAGCTTCCTGTTTATCTCAAATCTCAAACGATACACACTTCTACTAGTTGTTAGGTTCCCTCTCTTTCTCTCTCGCGACGAAGCTAGCGGAGGCTAGCGGAGCAGCGCACTTCCGCATTCCACTGAGCGCATTCCAGCGCTATTCAGAAAAACCCTTCGGACTGATTCATGAACTGGTTTTGTTTACTTTGCCATGTGCTTCTGTTTTCGTTCACGTCATGTCTCCGCCTCCTGTGTTTTTCCATGTGCTTGTGTTTTCGTTCACGTCATGTCTCCGCCTCCCGTGTTCTACCATGTGCTAATGTTTGGTTTGTGTCATGTCTCCGCCTCCTTATTTCTTATTGGTTCATGTTTATTTACTGATCATTGGTTTCAGGCGTCAATGATTTGTGTGTGGTTTAAATACCCCGCTCTGTTTCCACTTCCTCGCGGAGTATTAGTTTAGTTTCGAGTTACTATGGTGTATGGTTTCAAGCTCATTGTTCGTGGTTCCCTAACCACCTCCTTGCCTCGCGTGTTTTCCCTTTGTTTTGGATTACTGCCTTTGGATTACTGCCTTTTGGATTACTGCCTTTTGGATTACTGCCTTTTGGATTACTGCCTGGATTATGGTTTGTTGTTTTTTTGTGGATTCCTATATTTTTGAATAAACTATTCCTGATCAACTGACGTTTCCCCTGCGCATGCATCCTGACTTCCTCTTCCTCCAGTTTACGTAACACTAGTGTACTAAATCCAATGTTCAGCAGCAAGCAGGAGCTGGAAGATTCCACGCATGTCTTTAAGGTTTGATGTTTGGGAGCACTTTGGATGTCATAAGATGCGACTCTGATGGTCAGGCAGCTTTTCCTCACTGACTCAACCCCGTTCGAACCGGGTTAAAGGAATTCCCATGGCATTGGAGAAGCTGATATTTGGTAGAAAACCAAAAGGAGGAGGCAGGATTCAAAAACACATCTAGGGATACAGAGAGCTGCGTGACTCTGACAGCACAGAATTATGGTTCTGTACTAAAAATATACTATATATATATATATATATAGTACTGTGCAAAAGTACTTGTTTTTTTTTTTTAGAACAAACTTTGTTATAGATGTTGTATTTTATGACGTCTACATGATCAAATTAGTACAAAAATACATTTTAGATTCCCAAACTTTAGTTTTCTTGCACAAAATGAAATGTTACAGTAAAATGTTTGTATGTCATTAAAGAACGCAGCATATTACAGTAAGAGACACTTTTCAGACAGTAAACACAATGAAGCTGCTGGGTTTCACTGCAGAAATA
>CM042559.1:19055000-19175000 GCA_023630585.1 Cranoglanis bouderius
TTTCAGTCGGCAGAAATGTGTGAGAATTGTGTGTATTTGAATTGTGTGTGTAAGTAACATTTATGGAAGGAGTCTCCAGTGTCAGCGCTTTGTAACAGTCAGAGGTAAAGCTGTAACTTTTAAGTTTTCCGACATCTTCAGGACAGAGGAGTTTACGCATTTCGGGTTTAATGTTTTGTGGAGCATTAAATGTAACAATAAATGGATAAAAAGTATGACATGTCGGTTCTCTAATAAATGAAAAAATGCAATTATTTACAAATTGCTGCGGTATAAGAGGAATACAACACTTAGGAATGTGCTGTTATAGGAAAATAATCAACTGTGTCACTTGGTATAACAGAAACACACACACAGTGTTTATTAACACCGTCACAAACACTAGCTTGACAGTGAATAAATACAGGTAAGTGTTACCAGCAGGTAGAACCCGGTTCCGTCGTCATGGGTACCATGTTGTTGCAGTGGCCGTGAGCAGAGGCCCAATTCTCTCCAGCTACACAGCACATGCTAACCTGCCTGGAAGTGACTGGACACACACACACACACACACACACACACAAACACACACACACACAATGATATTAGAGTACATGTGCATATAATAATAGATGAACATCTTTGCATCTTCATCCTCATTGAAAATGCCAGTGGCTATAAATATACATGAATATGCAAATGAGGAACATACACCGTATACCTTTTATATATACTGTAGGATAAAAAACATAAAGGACGCTCTTATTTAGGAAAAAGCTGAGACTCTAATACAGAGTAAACAATAAACAGCGCAAACCGCACTATCAGAGCAACATATACGTATTCAGAATATTTAAAGAAAATAAAAAGTGTATATGTCTGCTTCCTGTACAGTGAGTGCTATGGGAAGGGAAGGGTTCCTATGTGTAGGTGTACAGTATCAGATATATATATATATATATATATATATATATATATATATATATATATATATATATATATATATATATATATATATATATATCTGTATTATTCCTTTCTGTATTTCTATTTTTTTTTATAACATTTTACAAAAATATCTTAAGAACATCTAGTTCATGTCTTCTCCATATTCCATGTATAAAACTTGAAATAAAGCGAAGCAACATACTGTTTTTAAGCACTGATTTAAAAAAATAGACAACAATAAAATATCAAACGTTTTTGCATTACTTTTACTGCGACATTTACAGAATATATAAATATATAAATATGAGAATATACTAATACTTCAACATAAATTTAAATGTAATAGTATGAGCGTGATGTACGGTTCACGAAGAAGGCAGGACGTGGCGTGAGTTTTATTTAAGGCTGTCCAGTAATTATCGTCAACGTCGTCTCCACACAGGGCAATCCATCACCGTAAGTCAAACAAACAGGCAGAGGTCAAAACCAGGAAGTACACACAACTAATATACGGAAAACAAAGGCTCGGACCGAAGCAGAATAAAGGCTTTAAACACGAAACAGCTGTACACAATCAGGTAACAAGCAAATGATGGAACTGGGGGCGGGGACAGAACCAAAACTGAAACAACACAACTGATGAATATTCATCAGGCTCCATTAGGCTGATTTAAAATAAATAAATAAAACTTAAAAAAACTTCTTTTTTTTAACTTTTTTGCCTTACTTTTGAGAATTACTGTATATACTAATGTTTAAATAGAATCAATTCAAATCTATTCAGATATGTTCACTCCTATGTTCACTAGTAGTGAATAAGTATTTAATTTAAATATTTTGTGCATTTCAATAATTTTGTTTTGTAAGCCAGCAAACTGATCAGGATTTTCCCCTCTGTTGTTTATGCACTGCTAAAGCTGTGATTATTTAACATATATATATATATATAAATTATAGAGAAAAGCAAGTTAACGGCACTTGATAAACATTACTGAAAAGAAACACACTCTGCAAACCTTAATGTTATCTGAACTCAAAATCATGATTTATTTTCTTTTAAAAATCACTCTGGTCTTTCTGGAGTTCTGCCTGGCAACAAGAGAACTAATGCACTGATTGGTAGATAATTGTAAAAGGCGGTCCTCTTGGTCTCCTCTGTTGGTGGTACAGGTGTAGTGAAGTTCAAGAGTTCATCATGAGCAGGAGAGGTGACTCCGTGTGTGTTTACAAAGGAATGGCGTTCATGTAGAGGATGTTTTGTAAATAAAGTTACATTTTGCTAAAAAAAAAAAAAAAAAAAAAGTATTAATTTCCCATATGTATGGAGACTTTGGGGACACCCTGTATTTAAGTACGCTTGAAATGAACACCAAGTTAAGTGAGCTTAATTAGCTAAGCACACAGAGTCCCTGGTGGACTAATGGCTAGCATGTGGCGCTCTTGCTACCACAACACTAAATGAACATCAAGTTAAGTGAATTAAATTATTTAAGTACATTATATAAACACCGTTAACAATGTAAGTACAGTCTACATGAGCACCATGTTAAGTGAATTTAAATATACAAGTTTAGGGAGACCCCACTGCTCAATTAAATTGAGGGAAAGAACTTGTTAATACGGCACTGATGTCAAACGTTCATGCCGCTAAAATAACGTTCCATGACGCCCGTGATGTTCCCCACCGAGCCCGGAACAAAGGGAGGAAGTGAAAGTGTGGTGTTGTGGACCCAGTGATAAGGTTCTACGTAAAGAACAGAGAACGGAAAGCCATCAGCGTAGTGAACACACACACACACACACACACACACACACACACACACACACACACACACACACACACACAGAGTCTCCGGAGGTTTCCAGAAAATACCTTTAATGGACGTTCCAGCATCCGTACACAGGTTATAATGCGTTTATGACCAGAGGAATTATTAGCAATTCAAGCAACACAGTACGAGTTACAGTCTGAGCAATTAATCCAGTTTATTCAGCGCTGTTCACACTGTAATTCACTTTACTGAATTTATACAGTTTTAAAAACACTAAATTACATTTTTTAAATGTTTCAATAATATATTATATATTTAAATAGAACATAAAAATAAATAAATAAATAATAAAATTTTTTTATTTAATTAAATAAAGTAAAAGATATCATTAAAAAATATATTTTAAAAATAATTACCATTTACAGACAGAATCTTTTAAAGTTTAAACTACTTGGAATCTTTTCTGAAAGGGAACTAAAACTCTGCACTAGGGTTCTACAACAAACACTGAAACTTCCCACCAAAGGACAAACCAAAGAACCATTAGGGTGCTAGACAGAACCTTTATTTCTGAGGGAGTATGTTCTTAATAGATTTAGAACCCAATGACTGTCCCTTTGGAGAACCTAATGATTCAATGTACAACCCAACAACTGGGCTTTCCTATCAGAAAAAAATTCCAACACAGGGTAGAACACTTTAAGGAAGCTAAAAACCCTTAAATATCCAAGGAACCCTTAAAGAACCCTTCAGGGTTCTAAATTAATTGAGTGTATACAGTACATCTCTATTATAATACACTTTCAGGGTTCTTCAGTGTTTTCCCTTTGGGCGAATCCTTAAAGTTTTCTACAAGAGAGTGTTTCTGTATCAGAAAGTGTAAGTAGAACCTTTTTGGAGACAGAGAACTCTTAATTATCCAACAAACCCCTGAAGAACCCTTACACAGTACACCAAGTACCAAGAAGCTGAATGTTAAAATCCTTAACATTTCTCGAAATTAAGGTGAATAATTTGGAGGTTGTTCCACACACGTACCCAGTTAATACACATTCCCTTAGAACAAAGGGTTCTTCAAGGGTTCTCTAAGGGTTCAATGGATAATTAAGGAATCTTGGCGTCCAAAAACAGTTTATACTTGAAACCCTTTCTGCCGGAAAACACCTTTTCGTAGTGTTTTTCATGACACATTTAAGAGTTCCCCCTGAGAGACCTTAAAGGTTCTGATTTTTAGTGGTCTATAAATGATTCAGTGGATCTAATGAGAACCGTGTGTGGTTCTCAGAGTGAGGAATGTAAATCTTAGAGTTTCAGAGTTTAACACTCATTAGGGGGGAAAAGCAGCTTTCCAGGAAATAATAAATGAGCCAAAGGTCACAGTGGCAAGAAAGAACTTCCTAAGAACATGAAGAGGAAACCCTGAGAGGAACCAAGACTATAAAAGCAGAACCCATCCTCGTCCTGTCAACTCCAGACAGTGGAATTACAGTAGATATGGTTCCAAATACAGTCTTAGAAAATTTTGCTTAAGGATACTTTGGGTAAATAAGGGTTCTTCACTCCCTAATGGGGTCTTAATGCGAACCATGTCTGAAAGACCAACTGTTGGTTCTAAGGTTCTACATACATTAGAGGAACAAACCCATGAACGTTTAGGGCTTTTGATTACAAGAACATTGATTAATCTCATTGATTAATCTCAACATTGAGATTAACAAAGTAAAAAATCTCTAAGATATGACAAGGACTGCTGTTAGAAGCCTAGCAGAGAACCTTTTAGAAGAATGGTGGTTCTTTAGAGGTTCTTTGGATTTTTAACAAGTTCTGGCTTTTTAGTGGGTTTCTACTCAGAACCTTCTCTGATTGGGAAAGTGTACAGTCTGTAGGGTTCAACACAGACAACACAGACAAACTGAAGAACGAAGCATGTACACACTTCTTAAAGGGTTCTCCAGATGGTTAACAGTTCTGTGTTTTTAAAGGAGTTCTACCTGGAACTGTTATAGGGCTCTTTGTAGAACTTTTAGTGGTCTCTAGAGAACGCTTTAGTGTTACTGATGCACCAAATCACAGTTACTGTCTGAAAAGGAAACAGAAATTCAGTACAAACAATTTAAACAATATATAAAGCAATAATATTAATTATATTATATACATAATATGAATGAATTAATATAATATAAATAATATTAATATTAACCAATAACAATAATTAATTAACCAACTAATTAATTAATTAAATGAATAAAATAATGTAAAAATACTACTACTACTAATAATAATAATAATAATAATAGTAATTATTATTATTATTATTATTATTATTTATTTACTTGTCATACAATAATAATAATAAAAATAATAATAATAATAATAATAAAGTTTTAATGTTTTTGAAAATTAACATTGAAAGCAATAATTAATTAACCAACTAATTAATTAAGAAAAATTAATAATATAATATCCAAAATACTACTACTACTATTATTATTAATAATAATAATAATAATAATAATAATAATAATAATAATAATAAAATAATCATTTAATTGTTATACAATTATAAAAAATAATGATCAATTACATTTTATTTTTTAGAAAATTAAAACTGAAAGCATGAATTAATTAACCAACAAACAAATTAATTCATAAAATAAATTTATTTATTTATTATAATTATGAAGTTTTGAAGAATTGAAGATTGCATTATTAGGAACCACAACATAGCGGAAAAAAACTACACTTTATCATCAACAAGTGAGTTGGTTTATTAAGAACATGACTCCACAACACCCAGCTGTCATTAATTAACACGAATAATATCAAATATATGAAATATAAATATAAAAAGATTAAATGTGGTTGTGAATGTGTTGCAGGACGTCGTGGTGGAGAATTAAACCTGCGGAGGAAAAGTCCACGGATAAAACAGGAAAATGTTCTTTTCTGTTGATTTCTGTCATTTTTACTTTTTCTACAGAAATTATAATTCATTATGAATAATGTGTGCATGAAATTATTGGTGCATCCCAACAGAACGTGTTTAAGACATGATGTTTAAACAAAATCAGAAGGAAGTTTTTTTAACCAGCTCTCTTTATTTCTTTCTTTTTGCCAGAACACGAGCTTGCATAAGTTTGCTGAAGACGTTCGGGTTTGAGATCAAAAGATGGAGATGAGACGAGAGTTTAGGATTTCAGCTTTTATTTCCTGGTGTTTACCTCTAGACGTGTTAAACAACATAAAACATTTTTAGGTGAGCAAAAGTATAGGAACAGATAAGTCTTGAAGTAAATGAAGGTAAATAACACTTAATATCTGGTTGCGTATCCCTTACTTGCAGTAACTGCATCAATCCTGAGACTCACTGACACCAAACTGCTGGTTTCTTCTTCTGTGAAGCTTTTCCAGGTTTTTACTGCAGATTCTTTCAGTTGTTGTGTGTTTCTGGGGGGTTTCTCCCTTCAGTCTCCTCTTCAGGAGGTGAAATGCTGCTCGGTTGGGTTACGGTCTGGTGATTGACTTGGCCAGTCTAAAACCTTCCACTTTTCCCCCCTGATGAAGTCCTTTATTGAGTTGGCAGTGTGTCTGGCGACAAAATGTTCCTGTAAACTTCTGAATTCATTCTGCTGCTACCATCATGAGTTCCATCATCAATAAAGATCAGTGAGTCTGTTCCAGAAGCAGCCACGCAAGCCCAAGCCATGACACTACCTCCACCATGTTTCACAGATGAGCTTGTATGTTTTGGATCATGAGCAGATCCTTTCTTTCTCCACACTTTGGCCTTTCCATCACTTTGGTAGAGGTTCATCTTGGTTCCAGAACCTTTGTGGCTCATCTCTGTATTTCTTTGCGAATTCCATTCTGACTTTCCGATTCTTATTGCTGATGAGTGGTTTGAATCTTGTGGTACGGCCTCTAATATTTCTGCTCTCGAAGTCTTCTTCAAACGATGGATCGTGATACCTTTCACCCCTGCCCTGTGGAGGTTGTTGGTGATGCCACGGTCTGAAAAAATATCCGGAAATAAAAGCTGAAATCCTAAACTCTCATCTCATATTCGTCTTTTGATCTCAAATCCAAATGCCTCCAGTCTACAGCAAAAACAAATGAATTGGCCTCACCGTTCCAGTAGTTTCAGAGGGGACTGTAATTTACTAACTTTACATGTTTAAATTCACTATTATTTTGCAAGTGCTCACAAAACTAGGGGAAAAAAAGTGTTTTTTGAACTCAATTTGCATATGTGTTTACTGAACTTAAAACTGATTTAATATTGAGTGTTATGGGCGGGTTGTTTTCAATATTTCATGCTTTTATCAGCGTTAAGGTCTAAGGCTTTTATGAATTCTAAGTTTTTTGTGTGTGTGGAAATTATTACCACACTTGTCTTCAGTAAATTTCACACCAATATATTTTTTTCAGTGCAGTTATCAGAGGGGTTCGGTTGTACCCGTTACAGCCGAACCTGCCACAACCAGTTATTAAGTTTAAGGGGGGGGGCGTTACTTTTTCACATGGGTGATATAAGTGCTGCATAACGTTTTTCTTTTAATAAAGGAAACAATTATTTAAGACCGTTGTTTCGACATGTTCCCTGCGTCTTATATTGCATTCTGTTTGAGGATCTGAAAGCGTGACGACTCAGCAGGAAGTTTCTATAAATACTGATGTTTTTGGGAAGCACTCACAGTGATGTCATGTACAGCTCTCGTTTCTATTTCCTTGTTTTATTTCTACGCCACAGATAACAGTCGTGTCCACTCACCTCACGATAAAATAAATCTTAATCGTTTTTAATCATGTGTGTGTTCATGGACGCCCAATGCCGTCCTTTACAGAGGGGTGGAGGCCGAAAGGAGGCGAACATGAGGTCATTTACTTGTTCCTGATGCTAGCAGTAATAAAGCAGGATGGAGTTTTTTAGGAGGAGGGATAACGTCATAGCTAGCGATGAGGCAATGCTAAAATACAGCGAGCTCATTTATCACAGCCTGTTACCTCAAACACACACCTAAACACGCTGCTGGCAAGACTTCGTATCGCTCATCATTAACCAGGGGTTTTAAATTGTAAGAAAAAAAGCAAGATTGTTATTAAAAGGTAGAGCGAGTATCACATTGTACTCTCTCTCTCTCTCTCTCTCTCTCGCTCTCTCTCTCTGATCTTCTAATTTACTCAGGAAAGCATTAACTACGGCTTCGGATATTTCTCCTTTTGTATTTCGCCTGTGAGAAAGTGTGTCCGAGTGCAAACGAGTGCCAACGACCCCACGGGCCTCGGCATGGAGCCGACACAAAGTCATTACTCATGGAGATTATCGCTAACGCCTTTTCCTGCTCCACAGGATGTCATCACTCTGGAACTCTTCCATTTACTCACTGACCCTGACCAGTGAACTCTAACTGGACCAATCTGTCCGATAATAAAATTTAAAAAACGCTGACGGAGGCAGAGCTCGTCCTCACACACACACACACACACACACACACACACACACACACACACACACACACACACACACACACACACACGGCTGCACTTTTCTAACCACCGTTTACGATGAAAAACCTCAGACTGCAAAAAAAAAACAAACAAACAAACGAACAAACAAAAACAATTGATCTCTTATCATGTGAAGAACGACGGTATCTTTAATACAGTTCTATATATTTAAAATATTTCTCATTATGGGATTAATATATAACGAATATAAGACCATGAAGCATATTTCTAAACTATTTCAAGCAGATCATTTTGCTCGTTTATGAAATTTTTTTAAAAAGTATCTGACGATAGAATAAGACGAGCTTGAAATGAGTAAAAATATCTAGAAATACGATTAGTAATCTTATATTTATCTAAAAACAATCTAATAAAGAGAAATAATAGGTGAACTCGCCAATATTTAAGACATATTTACTTGCCAAGATATCACTGCTGTATATTATCTACATTTATTTATTTATTTATTTATTTATTGAAGTTTATTTTCAGAGACAAAATGAAACTCCTGAAGGTCCAATTTCAGTGAAACGCAGCATAACTCCACCCCTTTTTCCATTTATGCTACTCTACACCGCTTTTGTTTGGTTATCGTCGGAATACGAAACACCGGATGCAAATTCAAATTCATTTATTTAAAGAATGAACAAACAACACAGGATGAAAACACACTAGCGGATAACGTAGATAGTAAATATAACCGGAAACCAGAAATATGTACAGTATATGTAACGTGATTAAGCGTAATAAGTGAATAACGTGATTAACTCGAAGTGTTACACAAGTGACAGAAACGAAACTATTGAACAAGACAAAGAGAGAAGAAAACAAAACCATCATAACAACACAAAGCTCATGTCCATGTGTGTGTTACACCGATGATCACAAACATAATAAACCTGTTCACACGAGTGCTGAGGAAGACAGATATGAACCTCATTTATCGATCTTCGCTGGGTGTAAAGTTGTGTGTGAATGTTTTCGTGGCCAAATTGATCTAAAAATTCCTGTCAGACTTACAAGCTTCACTGATTCTCTTTGTACTCATATCGATAAACACCAATCAGCTGTAAATTACCATCACATTCACAGCATTTACACAGCATTCAGCCACGCCTACAACACTCCATAAAAGGCAAAGAGAGTTTAAAATGACAAAATGGCGATTAAACGGTGAAAGAGTGCCTCCTAAATTTGACGCTAAATCTTCCAATAATGCAGCTCAGCCACTGCAGTGCTTCAGCTACCATAGACACACACTTTTACTTTTTTCCTGATTGAACGGCTAATCTTACTCATCTTATTCATTTATGGATTTGTTTTGGAATGGCAGCGCAATCCTTATATAAACTCACAGGAACTCATCGACAATAATACGATTTGTAGATGATGAACTCAGGAGCAAAGCGTATCGTCACGTCCGCTTCCCGGCGTTCGTCACGGCCTCACAAGATGGCCGCCTAGGACTCCATTTCCCATCAGCCACCACCACTGCCTTGTTCTAATCCTCTGACTCCTGATTATGCACACCTGTTTTCAGTTTCCTCTGGATTACTTTGCTTACTTATACCCTGTTGCTTTTACTCTCGGCTGCGAAGTCTCTGTTGTCGGGTGTGTGTTTCATGCCTCGCTCTTATTTTGCTTATTTTGTTTGCCTGTTATAAAATACATTTCTTGCACTTGGAATCTGCTTACAAACATTTTTCCAACTAACTCCATTTTCATGAGCAGCACATTTCTTGTGTAAATGCTCCTGCTTACGAATAAATTTATTTAAGTGCGATAAATAAGGCCCAATGTTAAAATGTCCTGTGGTGCGGATGTGAGCGTGTCATCACGCCGTCATAATTACAGCGAGGAATCTGCGCAGTCCTCCCCGTCACTCCTCTAAACCGCAGCATGGCCGTAAATAAAAGCGCGGTGAATAAAACTCAGTTTGAGCCGAAGCCCTGCCTCGAGGCCGACGTTCACACGCACCACACGACCATCAGCGCCGGCCGTAAAGCACGGATTCCGCCGAGGAAATGTCACGCATTCCTATAAACTCCAGGTGCTGGAGCAGGTCTGAACAGCGTCACCGTGTTGGAGAGCAGCTCAGCATCCGGCTGCATGTCAGCTCCCAAAAATACGACGCGATAAAAAACCCTACAGCAGAGTTCACTAAAACTCAACACACTCTGATTTATGGCACGAATCCTGCTTCTGTACAAATACAGTGTTTTACTGCAGCGCTGCTTAATTCTGCGTTCTGACTGGTGAGACAGACAGAGTGAGACAGAAAGAGTGAGACAGAGTAAGACATTAAGAGAGTGAGACAGACATAGTGAAAGAGAAAGGGACAGAAAGTCCCCCCTTAGTCAGAAAGTGAGACAGTATCAGACATAGAGAAGCAGACAGAGTGACACAGAGTGAGAGTGAGACAGACAGAATGAGACTGATAGAGAGACAGACACAGTGAGACAGATACAGTAAGACAGAGTGACAAAGAGTGACAAAGTGAGACACAGAGTGAGAGAGTGAGAGTGAGAAAGACAGAATAAGACTGATAGAGTGAGACAGACAGACACCGTGAGACAGACATGGTAAGGCAGAGTGAGACAGACGGAGTGAAAGAGTGAGACAGACAGAGTGAGACAGAAAGAGTGAGACAGAGGGAGTCAGAGTGAGACAGACAGAGTGAGACTGAGGGAGTCAGAGTGAGATAGACAGAGTGAGACAGACAGAGTGAGGTAGACATAGTGAGTCAAAGTGAGACAGACACCGTGAGACAGACGGAGTGAGTCAGAGTGTGACAGACAGAGTGAGTCAGAGTGAGACATTCAGAGGGAATCAGAGTGAGACAGTCAGGGTGAGACAGACAGTGGGAGAGTGGGACAGTATCAGACAGAGTGAGACAGTCAGAGTGAGACAGACAGAGGGAGAGTGGGACAGTATCAGACAGAGTGAGACAGACAGAGTGAGACAGACAGAGGGAGAGTGGGACAGTATCAGACAGAGTGAAACAGACAGAGGGAGAGTGGGACAGTATCAGACAGAGTGAGACAGACAGAGTGAGACAGTCAGAGTGAGCCAGACAGAGTGAGCCAGACAGAGTGAGACAGTCAGAGTGAGCCAGACAGAGTGAGCCAGACAGAGTGAGACAGTCAGAGTGAGCCAGACAGAGTGAGACAGTCAGAGTGAGCCAGATAGAGGGTGAGTGGGACAGTATCAGACAGAGTGAGACAGTCAGAGTGAGACAGACAGAGTGAGACAGAAAGAGTGAGACAGAGGGAGTCAGAGTGAGACAGACAGACTGAGACTGAGGGAGTCAGAGTGAGATAGACAGAGTGAGACAGACAGAGTGAGGTAGACATAGTGAGTCAAAGTGAGACAGACACCGTGAGACAGACAGAGTGAGTCAGAATGTGACAGACAGAGTGAGTCAGAGTGAGACAGTCAGAGGGAATCAGAGTGAGACAGTCAGGGTGAGACAGACAGAGTGAGTCAGAGTGAGACAGTCAGAGGGAATCAGAGTGAGACAGTCAGGGTGAGACAGACAGAGGGAGAGTGGGACAGTATCAGACAGAGTGAGACAGTCAGAGTGAGACAGACAGGGGGAGAGTGGGACAGTATCAGACAGAGTGAGACAGACAGAGTGAGACAGACAGAGGGAGAGTGGGACAGTATCAGACAGAGTGAGACAGACAGAGTGAGCCAGTCAGAGTGAGCCAGACAGAGTGAGCCAGACAGAGTGAGACAGTCAGAGTGAGCCAGATAGAGGGTGAGTGGGACAGTATCAGACAGAGTGAGACAGTCAGAGTGAGACAGACAGAGTGAGACAGAGAGAGGGAGAGTGGGACAGTATCAGAAAGAGGGAGACAGAGTGAGCCAGTCAGAGTGAGACAGACAGCGTGAGACAGACAGAGTGAGACAGTCAGAGTGAGCCAGACAGAGGGAGAGTGTTACAGTATCAGACAGAGTGAGACAGTCAGAGTGAGACAGACAGAGGGAGAGTGGGACAGTATCAGACAGAGTGAGACAGTCAGAGTGAGACAGACAGAGGGAGAGTGGGACAGTATCAGACAGAGTGAGATAGACAGAGGGAGAGTGGGACAGTATCAGACAGAGTGAGACAGTCAGAGTGAGACAGACAGAGGGAGAGTGGGACAGTATCAGACAGAGTGAGACAGACAGAGGGAGAGTGGGACAGTATCAGACAGAGTGAGACAGTCAGAGTGAGACAGACAGAGTGAGACAGACAGTGAGAGAGTGGGACAGTATCAGACAGAGTGAGACAGACAGAGTGAGACAGACAGAGTGAGACAGTCAGAGTGAGACAGACAGAGTGAGACAGTCAGAGTGAGCCAGACAGAGGGAGAGTGGGACAGTATCAGACAGAGTGAGACAGTCAGAGTGAGACAGACAGAGGGAGAGTGGGACAGTATCAGACAGAGTGAGACAGTCAGAGTGAGACAGTCAGAGTGAGACAGACAGAGTGAGACAGTCAGAGTGAGCCAGACAGAGGGAGAGTGGGACAGTATCAGACAGAGTGAGACAGTCAGAGTGAGACAGACAGAGTGAGACAAACAGTGAGAGAGTGGGACAGTACCAGACAGAGTGAGACAGACAGAGTGAGACAGACAGAGGGAGAGTGGGACAGTATCAGACAGAGTGAGACAGACAGAGGGAGAGTGGGACAGTATCAGACAGAATGAGCCAGTCAGAGTGAGACAGTCAGAGTGAGACAGTCAGAGTGAGCCAGACAGAGGGAGAGTGGGACAGTATCAGACAGAGTGAGACAGTCAGAGTGAGACAGACAGAGGGAGAGTGGGACAGTATCAGACAGAGTGAGACAGTCAGAGTGAGACAGACAGAGTGAGACAGACAGTGAGAGAGTGGGACAGTATCAGACAGAGTGAGACAGACAGAGTGAGACAGACAGAGTGAGACAGACAGTGAGAGAGTGGGACAGTATCAGACAGAGTGAGACAGACAGAGTGAGACAGTCAGAGTGAGCCAGACAGAGTGAGCCAGACAGAGTGAGACAGTCAGAGTGAGACAGCATTACAGTGAAGAGAAGAGCTGCACATCTGAACCACGGGGAATCCAAACTTCATGTGCTTTCTGCTAATTAGGGAGGTTTTGATGAGCTGAATCAGATGTTGGAACTCGGGGAAGTTCTGTGATCTTGTACAAATGGAATTAAAAGGCAAACTCATGTCCATATGGAGCTCTGGACTGCATTAATCCTCCACAGGCACATACAGCTTCTCATGTTGGTTTCGTTCACTTCGTTTGTGTTAATAATAAACAGATTATAAAAACCTGCGTAATGGCAGCACTACTTGTATCGTTCTCCTCATTTATAAGTAGCTTTGGATAAAAGCTTCTGCTAAATGAATAAATGTAAATGTATGAATTCTGGCATTTATTTATCACTGATGGAAGGAGTCTCCAGTGTCAGCGCTTTGTAACAGTCAGAGGTGAAGCTGTAATTTTGCTCTTCAGTGTGGTGAATTGAATCGAATCATTTTTATTTTTGATTCAAAAACCAACGAATCATGAAATGAATCAATTCACCCATTTTACACAGCTCTGAAGATCTGCTCCACATTTAGTCATGGTATCACAGGAATGCATCTCGGCTCCTCTGCGAGTTATTTTTACCCACAATCCCCTTCTCTGTATCTCATACAGCTCAGCTGAAGATGAAATCAGCCGTCATGTGATACGGCATTTTTTCAGAATTTTTTCATATTAAAAGTCAGACATGCTTCACTCACCTCTCTGGTTGTCGGACATTAGATGGAGGTCGTTTCTCTCCTGGTGGTATCTGCCTGGCATTTCAGGCTGCCTGTGAGCTTCACGTTCCCTCACGTTCACTGGTGATGAGGTGGTGGAGATGAACTGCTGTTCAGGGACAGTGTTGACTTCCGGGATCGTGTGATGAAGGTTCCTGCGATCGTCAGGGTTTTTCTTGGTTCTCCTGATGCCATCTGTGGTACTGGGTGTGGTTTCTCTTGGAGGAACCTGAGTGTGTCTAACAACAGTTTCCGTCTGAGATGATAACTTTTCAGAAGATCTTGAGTCTGTCTTAACGGTAGTAATATTTTGCGAGTCCTCGGTTCCTTCTTCTCTAGATTCGGCGTCATACGTGCCCAGTGTCTCTCTAAGCTCCTTCCTGGTGTCTTCAAGTAGAACATCATGTGGACTTTGAACTTGAGGAGCTGCAGAAGATGGAATGAAAGCATCTGGAGTTGCGACGACTTCTGGGAAATAGTCGTAGTCTTCACTCTCTTCAAACTCTGACGTGTTGTTGGTGTAAATCGGTACAGAGTTACTGGGAAATTCATTATCTTCGCTGGGGAAATCTCCAGGATTTTCATGCTTGGAGATATGTAGGTCATTCTCCTTTACATCAGGGTTCTTGACGGTTTCTGAGGAGCAGTCAGGAATGACCGAGCACATCAGGTCACCACCGTCGTTGGGACAGTGACAGACCTGACACGGATCCATGTGGAACGAGTGACCCGCTTCGTATTTCTGGTTTTCGTAGACGCAGCCGAGGCGCAGGCAGTGAGGACACGCCTCGGTGGAGTCGGACAGCTCGATGCAGTGAGGAGGGACGTCAGGGCACGGGATGAAGCGGCAACTTATCCTGCCTCCGCCCGCCGGACACCAACACTCCGTACTGCCTGAGTCCACCAGGTACGACTTTCCTTCTGGAACCTTCCCGTTTTTAAACCCGGCGGTGATGCAGTCATAATACTGATACCCTTCACACGTGCAGCCTCGCTGTAAACACGTGGCGCAGCACGCTCCGCTCTCCAGAACCTCCTCGATGCAGCTGTCCAGACGTGGACAGTCCACACCGGTGCAGTCTTTCTGTCCGAGACACGTGTGGAGAAGTACAAGAACGCACGCAATGACGGTCCATTTCACCCGAACTCGCTCGTTCATTCTTTCAGTTCGAGGATAAAACGCCACAGACGCTCCGTTCTGCTCCGAACGCCGCTGACCTGCGATCAGAAGAAAACGTGTGCGTTCTTACGATAACATATACAACTAGAACTTTCTACAACAGCAGCACAATAGAGTTCTTATATAAAGTGCTGTTGTTGGAGTAAAATCTTAACCGTGTGCACTGAGCTGGTAGTTTATTAACCGATAATAAGCCAATAATAAAGTTTAAATTAAAATGAACAGATTTTTAATGAATCAAACACTGCATTCTTAAAACGGGGCGGGTTCTGCGGGTTCTCCGTGTAACGGCGTGTTAAATCACAGACAGAAACATGTCCTGGAGGTGCTGCAGAGGTCAAAGGTCACCTCGCTCTGCCTCATAATTTCACCAGACGACAGCGTGCTCGTGTGAAAGTGTGTGTGTGTGTGTGTGTGTGTGTGTTAGGGAAACATGCTGAAACTCGCCCTCGGGCTCCGGGTTACAGCCTCCAACGTCACCACACACACACACACACACACACACACACACACACACACACACACACACACACACACTATAATATTTGATTTCGCTGTATATATTAAACTTTTATTGGGTCACATTAAAGTTAAAGTCAGTGACGGTGATCATATTTAACTAGAATTATTCAAACTGACACATTTATTTCTCCTGAATCGATCAGGGGTGCTAATAGTTTTACACACACACACACACACACACACACACACACACACACACACACACACACCCCGGAGCTGTGAGACAGCAACGCTACAGGCTTTTTTTTTTATTATTTAGATTGCTTCGTTTAGATTTTGACCCATATTTTCTGCAGATCCATTCAAACACAGCTAAGATGTTAACTATAAACAAGTTGAGCTAATAAAAGCTAAGATGCTGTTTGAACACGATCAGCTAATAAAGGATAGGATGTAAACTAACAGAGCTAACCGACCAAACTGAGCTAACAAAGGCTATGACGCTAACTGCATGAGTAAGCTCAACTAATAAAGGCTATAATGCTACAATAAGCACTATGATGCTAAGTAACCAATTTGAGCTAATAACAGGTTATGCTGCTAACTAGCCAAGCTTAGCTAACAAAAGTCATGATGCTAATTAAGTGAACTGAACGAAAACTGAACAAAAAAAAGAAAAGAAAAGAAATATATCGCAATTTTACAGTTATGTATAAAACTTTTAAGCTAATATATATACATATATATAAAATTATTTTCACTATTAACATTTTAACACTTCACGATTTAACCACTATGTGTGATACTGAAGGATGAAGGAACACACTAAATAAATGTCCTGCTGGTGTAAATTCAACGTCTTACATTTGTCTTAAGGGTGTGCAAACTTTTGAAGACAGACTGAACGAGAGGAGATGGAAGTTTATGTTGAATTGGTGTACTAATGAAACACACAAACGCTGTTCGTTCTGCACGCGCTCAGTTCAGACCGAGCGATATACAGCACCGATACCATATTATTGTGATAAAATGATAAACATTTGTGGCATACTTACTGATGTTTTTTTTTTTTTAATGTGTATGAAGATTCTTAGCATAATTTCCATCATATCTACAAAATAAAGACTCAATAAATAACTCTTTAGGCGTCCGTTCTGTCACCAGAATCACACCAGAAGTTTAAAGAAATGAACCAAAAATCAGACAGAATTCAACTGCTTAAGTCACTCCTGTATAAATGTGATTGTATGTTCCTCATGTGTAATTATGTGACTAATACTGCATGCGATCACGTGAAAAAACGTGTCAACATGTGCCCTGAATGTAACGTGAACGATATGTGATCACACGTGAGAAATAAAAACACTACATGTGAGAAAAGGAGGTGAAAATCCAGACATGAAGGATGTGAAGAAAATGTATACAGTATATACACATACAGCACTGTGCAAAGCTCTTATTTTAAGTACAATCTTTGTTATAGATGTTTTATTTTATGACGTCTACATGATCAAGTCGGTACGTAAAACATTTTAGATTCCCAAACATTAGTTTTCTAGCACAGAATGAAATGTTACAGAAAAATGTTTGTATGTCATTAAAGAAAGCAGCGTATTACAGTAAGAGACACTTTTCAGACAGTAAACACAATGAAGGCTGCTGGGTTTCACTGCAGAAATAAGAAGCGAGTGCGAAAGTCAAAGTGTCCAGAAGAACTGTGTCTGGTTCTGCAAGATGCTCAATAAAACTTACCAGCTCATTTCCTTATAAAACTGCACACATTGTACCGGAGACTACTATTTTTATTTTGTCACACCAAATATTGACTTTGTTTCATTTACTATATATTTTTTTTTACTATATTATAACGTCTGATTGATTCACATAACTGACATATTTGTGTATCTACATTCAGTTTTTCATTATAATAATCACTAATATAAAAAAGAAAAGAAAAGAAAATGAGTGTAAAGCTGTTCTTTATATTAGAAATGACAGAAACACGATGCATTTCTAGGCTGCTGAATATAATCGAGTCATGTGGATTAAATGAATCGCGAAACACTCAAATATCATAATTCAGATCTTTTTGGATCCAGTTGATCTCCCTGATTATTCTCCGGTTTCACTCTCTGCTATTCTCACATCACAAAACGGCACTAAATAATGACTCGTAAACCATTCAAACACACACAAAACCTCATCTACAAACTTACCTGAGTGTGTTCAGTGTTGATTCACTTCCCGAATCTGTGCGTTTCTCTGATAACTGACGCTGAAGAGGCTCTGAGACCAGAGAAGTGACCAGAGATCTCTAACACACACACACACACACACACACACGCACACACACACACGCACACACACACACACGCAGTGTTCACTCCGAGTCACTTCACCGACTCTTTCAAACGGAATCGACTCCAGAAATATGATTCCGGTTTAATGAATCGAACTGCTCCAGACTCGATTCTATTGATTCACGAGGATTCATTAGAGCTCTCACTCCCACTGCGTGCTGCAAGCTTAAAGATTTTAAAGTTTCACCACAGCGCTGTTAATTTCTGAATTCTGCATTCTGATTGGTCAGAAGGTGTTGATTAATTTTCTTTAAAGTAGTGCAGCTGAAAACCGCAGCTTTATATTTTTATATTTTAACGTTCTAATGCCTTATCGTTTCTATAGTAACGGATAGTTCACGCTCCACTGATGATAAACAGATTAAAAAATTGTTTTCCTTGTAACCTTTATGGAAGGAGTCTCCAGTGTCAGAGGTAACCGCTGTAACTTGAAGTTTTCCGACATCTTCAGGACAGAGGAGTTTACGCTTCTTTGTAGTTTCTCGGTAACACGACAAGCTGCTGTTTTTGTTTGTTTGTTTGTTTGTTTGTTTGTTTGTTTGTTTGTTTTTTGTCTTTAAAAACACGTGTGTGCGTTTACTTAAAATCATAAAGTAATCTAAATCCACACGTTCACATCAAAGTTAAAGCTTTACACGTCTCACGGAGGGAAGGTTATAAAGAAAGTGAAAAAACTTCAGCACATGAATTTTCTGTGTGTGTGTGTGTGTGTGTGTGTGTGTGTGTGTGTGTGTGTGTGTGTGTTACTTTTTACCTGACTGTAGGTGAATTACTGGTAAACGTAGTGATTCCTGCGTGCCACGCCACAGCACTGTTCCTCGCTCCAGGGGGAAATATTTTAATAAAATAAGATAACAGGGCTCCAGAGGTCCAAACAGATGTGGCTTCCAAAAGCTTCTCAGATCTTCTTTAACTCATTTCTTTAAACATTTGTTCGGCTGTTGTGCAACTTTTTAACAGGATTCACACATAAAAAAACAACAACAACAAAACCACATCTTTAGAAACAGATGAAAATCACAATACTGACAAACAAAATGTAAAAATGTACGCACACCATTATAGGAACTTCTACAACAAATCCTCCGTTTCTCACACGCCACTGATCAAATGATCGCACAATTAACCAACTAACACATTAGAACAAAGGGTTCTCTTCAGTTGTCCCTTTGTAGAACGCTACAGCAGTGTTTCTCCTGTCGTAACGCAAGGTAGAACCCTTTTGGGAAGCCTTGTTTTTCCATTGAACCCTACTGAAGAACCCTTTTTACTTCAACGGTCGAAGATATTTACCTTTACACAGTGTCAAGGCTGTGGTAAAACATTCTTTTACTTACTTGGTGCACTCTTAGAACAAAGAGTTCTTCAAAGGTTCCTTAAGGGTTCTTTGGGTTAATTAAGAGATCACTGCATTGGCAAAGGGGTTCTTCTTGGAATCATTTCCGATAGGAAACACTAAAAAATGTTAGAATCTAAAACAACTAGCTTGTAGAGGGGTTGTCCCTCTACAGGAACCCTTAAAGGTTCTATGTAGAACTATACAACAGTGTTTCCATATTGTAAGGAGGCCTTATTTATCCAATGAACCCTTAAAGAACCCTTTTTACATTTACACGACCAATACGGTGTCACTGTTGTACTTGGTACACCCTTAGAAGAAAAAAAAAGGTTCTTGAATGGTTCTTTAAGGGTTTTTTGGATAAAGGCCACCTAAACGTGTTCTATACTGTGTTACATTAAGGAAACCTTTAATGGTACCATCCTGAGGGATAACCGGAGAACTCTTAGGTGTTTCCTTTTCAGAAGTGATTCCAAGTCGAACTCTTTTGTGGAAGCTATAAACCCGTAATTATCCAAAGAACTGAGTTTGTTATTTTGTTCAGATTATAATCTACACTCTTCTCCTCTTCCTGTGTTATCTAATGAGCTTCCAGAAACATGTAGAAGATTCTGGATTTTATATATTTTTTTTTATGTTCTCATCTTAATCCATGTAGATGTCTTCTTCGGTTCTCACCACCAGGTTTCATCAGGGTTCCTGTCAAAATATTGATTTTGTCTCTCACAAGCATTTCTGTGTTGATTTTTGTTAAAAACTAAATTTTCTTGTTAAAAGCTCCATCAATGGTCAAGTCTTAACCTCCTAGCAGAGGCAACTAGGCTTTGAGTTACAATATCCTGGTATTTATAGGAGAATTTGCAATGCCATCAGTCTTCAACAGCCCCAAAACATCACTGAAAGCATCACCTCCAGGTTTTACAGCAGGTTCAAGAGCTTTAACATGTATTCAATTCTCTTCATGGCCAGAATTTTGGTTTCATCTGATCACAAAACTACGACTGTAGCTCCAGGGAGGCTTGGTGAAGTTCAGGAGCTGTGTTTTGTGGGTTGTGTCTCAGATAGAGCTTCTTTAATGCAAGTCTTCCAAACGCAATCCTCTAAAATCTGTGTTTTATGTTTGGATTCTTCTATTTTTATTTATATTACTATATTATAATTTTCCAGTTAGGATCCCCTCGTGATATTTGGACCAATCATACATTTTGTTATCAATGCCACCTTCAAGTCCTCCTTGGAAGTTCATGCGTAGGAGTTTGGAGGTGCTGGTGGTGACGTGGTGTGTGTTCAAGTGGGTTTTGTTTCATACAGAGACGCGCCACAAAAGTTCTAGGACCAAGATTAACCTCTACCAAAGTGATGGAAAGGCCAAAGTGTGGAGAAAGAAAGGATCTGCTCATGATCCAAAACATACAAGCTCATCTGTGAAACATGGTGGAGGTAGTGTCATGGCTTGGGCTTGCGTGGCTGCTTCTGGAACAGACTCACTAACCTTTATTGATGATGGAACTCATGATGGTAGCAGCAGAATGAATTCAGAATTTTACAGGAACGTTTTGTCTGACAATTTACTGAGGAATGCATCCAGATTATTCAGGAGGAACTTCATCATGCAGCAAGACAACGATCCAAAACACACCGCCGACTCAACAAAGGACTTCATCGGGGGGAAAAGTGGAAGGTTTTAGACTGGTCAAGTCAATCACCAGACCTTAACCCAACCGAGCAGCATTTCACCTCCTGAAGAGGAGACTGAAGGGAGAAACCCCCCCGAAACAAACAACAACTGAAAGAAGCTGCAGTAAAAACCTGGAAAAGCTTCACAAAAGGAGAAACCAGCAGTTTGGTGTCAGTGAGTCGCAGGATTGATGCAGTTACTGCAAGTAAGGGATACGCAACCAGATATTAAGTGTTATTTACCTTCAATTACTTCAAGACTTATCTGTACCAACACTTTTGCTCACCTAAAATTGGGTGGTCTGATACCAAAGGTTCTATGTTTTATGGTGTTTAACACGTCTAGATGTAAACACCAGGGAAATAAAAGCTGAAATCCAAAACTCTCGTCTCATCTCCATCTTTTGATCTCAAACCCAAATGTCTTCGGTGTACAGCACAAACTAATGAATTGGCCTTGCTGTTCCAATACTTTCAGAGGGGACTGTACACACAAACCTCTGAGAGCTAACTGTCGATGTTGTAGGTCTCTGATGAAGGGAAATGACAGGAAGTAGTTCTCATAAAGAGATAATGATGTGTGGTTGTGCTTCAGGGAAAAGCTGAACATCAACAACATGGTTAAAGAAAATTCCGACATTACAGAGCTGCGATCCGCTCACGACCTGGAGTTATGAAATAAAAGGCTTTCATTAAAAAGGAAAGGTGAGAACAGGCGAATATATGGATAAGAAGTTTTTATTTATATATATATATATATATACTACACAAAGCTCTGAGCTGGAAAAGGAAACATCAGGAAGTGAAGCTCAGATTCCCATCAGCTCACAGCTTCACTTCCTGATGATATTCTAGGAATCAGGACGGAAAACTGAGGTGCTGAGACACGTCTCCAAAATCGTATTTTATGAGTGTTGTCACACAGGAATCTTTTTCTGTATTGTTTCTGTAAGAGGATTCGATTTCACGATCATCTTCAGCACTTCCGTTTGTTTTCGTCTCTTCAAAACAAAACCGTACAAACGTCGACAATTCGATGATTCTCAGAAAATATTTTAAACATCTCTCACGCTGATTTAAGTCTCTCTAGATCAGCTCTGTTTTGTCGTGATGTTACCCGTGATGTGAACAAATACTCTGTGCTAACTGCACACAGTCCAACTCCAGAAGTATTGGCACCCTGCATAAAATGATCAGAAATTAGTAAAGAAAATGACAAACACATACAATGGGAGATGTTTTAAGCATTGACATAACATAACGCATAAAACCCTGGTTTTAAAATGATTGGCACCCCGCAGTTAATGTACGGATAATAACAGCACTGGGTCTCTTCCTGTGTTGTCTAATGAGCTTCCAGAAACATGTAGTAGATTCTGGATTTTATTTTTTGTTCTGTTCTCATCTTTATGCACGTGGACGTCCTCTTCGGTTCTCACCACCAGGTTTCATAAGGTTTCTAGTCAAAATATTGATTTTGTCTCTCACAAGCATTTCTGTGTTGATTTTTGTTAAAAACTCCATCAGTGGTCAAGTTTTAACCTCCTGGCAGAGGCAACTAGGCTTTGAGTTACAATATCCTGGTACTTATAGGAGAACTTGCAATGCCATCGGTCTTCAACAGCCCCAAAACATCACTGAAAGCATCTCCTCCAGGTTTTACAGCAGGTTCAAGAGCTTTAACATGTATTCAATTCTCTTTACGGCCAGAATTTTGGTTTCATCTGACCACAAAACTACGACTGTAGCTCCAGGGAGGCTTGGTGAAGAGCCTCTTTAATGCAAATCTTATAAATTCTGTGTTTTATGTTTGACTTCTTCTTTTCCAGGGTTACAAGCTGGAACTGAAATGGACTTAACTGGAATAACGTGATGAATCTACACAGAATATCCCATAATATGGACTAACATGGCATGCTGTAGACTCAGGAAACATGTGGGAAAGAAGATTCTTTGGTCTGACGAGATTTTTTTTTAAAAAAAACAACATTTTGGCCTTGGAACAAACCCTTCATTACCCAACACCCTAATAACATCATCCCCGCTGTGAAGCACGGTGGTGGTTGCATCATGTTGAGGCAATGCTTTCCATTTCAGCAGGGAAACTGGTTAGTGTTGAGGGGGGGATGGATGGAGCCAAATACAGAGCAATCCTTGAAGAAAACCTCTTTAAGTGTGCAAAGTGGGCTGATCTTTACCTTCTAACTGGCATAGGCATACTGGAGTGGCTCAACTGAATGTGAATCTCTTGAATTGCTCTTCAACCAATCTCACAGAGCTCAAGCAATTTTGCCGAGAATGACCTAGAATCAAATTGCTGTCACAATTTTGCACTTTCAAATGTTAGACATATTGTGTAAGTTAAGTCCATTGGAAAATTTGAAACTGGAAAATTTGAATATCTGTGTTCCATATTTTTCTGTATAATTTATTAAATAATCTGAATGAAGGTCCTGCAAGGGGGAAAAAATCCAAAAACTGAAAGGAACACTACTGAAAGGGCGGCGCTCATTTCTTATCAGTTTTTGTCACTGTATTATTTTAAGTCATTTTTTATTCTGGCTTTGTTTGGACTTGAACTGGTCTGAGTCAGATTTGTGGAAAATAAGAAAAGGGAATAAATTATTCACCCCCCCTGCTCCAGCTCCTCATCCATGAGGTCAGTTTTTACATCAGGTCCTTCTGAGTCACAAGTGCTTCACTGAACTCTGTCATTTCAATGCTTTCCAACATCTTACATCACCTTATACACACACTCTCTCTCTCTATCTCTATCTCTCTCACACACACACACAATTTATCGATGAAACACTGTACAATCGAATCACAACATATGTTTCTTTGAATCAAAGCAAAAATAATTAGCTACAAAACAAATAATAAAAAACTACAGTACAGTAAAATGTCAACTGCAGTGTTCCTCACCTGGCTTACTGTAAAAAGCAAAACAAAGGATTGATTACTGTACTTCTATATCTCCATCAACCCTGTCTTGTGGATTTGGCCACAGGTTCTCATCCACATCACAATGGATGTTTTCTTTAGCCAAACTTCTTGGGAAGAATCTTCAGGCACGGCGAATCCAGGCCTGACACTGGTCTGCCATGATGTCATAGCGTGCGTCATCCATGGCCTGGAGAAGGATGACTTATCATACACTTTATTAAATAATCCACCTCCATGTGGAGAAAAGTTCCTCAATCGGGTTAAAGAAAGGAGAGCGTGGGGGTAAGTACAGGGTGATAAATTGTGGATGGGCTTGAAACCATGCTTGCACCATTCGAGCATGATGGAACCTGGCGTTATCCCACAAAATGACATACGTAGCTCTACAGACCTGACTTTGCTTATCAAGGAAGGTTACAAGGAGAGCAGCATTATATGATCCAAGACGAGGTCTGCATCCCACCACAACGTCTTCCGATACAGCCTCGCACTTGGTGATGTTGGCCCCACCCTGTCCAGGTGATTGGATGGTTGCCCGCTGGCCGATGAAATTCCGACCTCTCCTCCTTGGGTGCTTACACAGGTGTATCCCATGCGGAAGTGTTTCTCGTCGAAAAACCTGACGAATGAATAAACTCCCCTCCTCCTTTACATCTGCCACAATCTCGAACAAAACGTCCTTCGATGATGTGATGGAATTTTGTGTGAAGTATAATTAAATAATAATATGCTTACAGTGAGTATTGTAATTAATTGATCCTTGCATGTTTGGATATGCAAAGCTGCACAAAAGATGCGATAATTAATGTATTGTTTATTAATTCATTGTTGAATAACCCAGACGTTTCACATACTATCAGTGCATTTTGCTTTATTAAGAATGTTATTATTAACCAAACTCCAACAACATGACGGGCAGATCCCTGAAGCGCAGTGAGGTCATCCAGCTGAGCACAGTCATCATTAACTGACGTCGCTTCGAAGTGACGCTCGAGGGAGCGAGGATTTTCCATCCGACTTGCTTCCATTCCTCTCTCCTCGCATCCTGAGGGGGTGGAGCTTAAACACGAGGAAAGGAAACGAGGAAAGGAAACGAGGATGCACAAATAAGAAATGAGAAGGTAGGTTGAAGCCTTCCTCATCCAAAAAGACGAATTTGTATCGTCTTGAATTCAGCATCCAGCTCCGTCAACATCTAAAAAGACATTTTGGAAAGACAGTTACTGATTACAGTGATGTAGAATTTTGGGGGAATTTGTTTTCACATCTTGAAACTGAACAGACCTGAACATATGCAGTCCTCAGTTACGTCACCGTGTCTGCATTTCTTTCAAAAGGCACACGGTATAGCTGTTTCAGAGACACCTGGTGCCTTTTCAGAATGCGTGCAATAGTCGACAAACTTATGGCTTCCACACTGTTCAACATGTCGTCATTGTCCAAGATGTGCTGCCCAATGTCTGTAAGGCGAAGATCATTTCTGGCTCGAACCAAACCACTCTTGTTGGCCTGGATTTTGCCTCTGCCTCCCTTATTTGGCCTAGTCTGTATTCTACAGGGGAAATTACAGCGAGAACACATTTAGTCACATCACCGACTCTGTGGTTTGAAAGTTGAGAGTAGCCTATAGTTTAGTGCATGCTGAAGACTTACCGGTTCTCATTGAGGAAAGTTCTGATGATTGAGGCCACGGTTGATCTTCTGAGGTTTGGTTGAATCACTGTGGCTGCCTCAGTCATCGTCATGCCATGATTTACGACATGGTCTACAACTATTGCTCGGATTTCATCGGGCACTCTTTGCTGTTGATGTCACCGATGGTGGCCTTGTCCTCTACCTCGTTCCCCAACAACTCTCAAACAAGGACCATGGCCGCCTCTCTGGTGAGGCCTAAGCCCTCCTCTATGACGAGGCCTATGACCACCTCTCAGAAGGCGTGCTTGTCCCTTGCCATTCCTTTGACCACCACGTCTTCCTTGTCTTCCTCCTCCCACAGCTTGACCTCTATTGTGACCTGGATCACCTTCCGGCTCCGTGTTATCGCTATGTTGTTGAAGGTGGATATCACTCTATATATCACTATATACTCGTACCACAATGTGAAATCAGTCATCACTAAGGAGTTGGCCTTATTGGAAAAGCAATCACAAGGGCCTGCGTACATTCAGTAATGTCAAATCTGAAAACACGGTCTGGAAAAGTGCAGGTGTACAGGTGTTCCTTAATAAAGTGTACGGTGAGTGTATATACACCATAATATACGTCCAATCTGTTTGTCCAATCTGAGTGCAGCTTTTAGATTATTGTGCATTATGTACTGTAATAACGACTGGTCTGTATTTAATCACGTCTATTCCTCGGGGACGTCTTCTTCGTTTTGTTTTTCAGACGTTTCTCTAATGAGATGCAGAAACAGCCATAAACGCTCATTGTGTTTTAATCAGACGTGATGTCAATCCTGATCCTAGTTTCTTCATTTCAGACACAGACACATGTATGAGGTAGGTGTGTTTCAGCAGAGTGGGTGGAGTCAGGTGGGTGGAGCTAATTCGTTCATTTTAATTGCATTGCAGTTTGTCTTACAGGCAGCAGGGGGCTCCAAACATCACACACTGCTCCTTTAAGGTTTTATTCTAGTAACCGGAAGGTTGTGAGTTCACTTCCCAGGACTGCTACAGCTGTTAAACCTCAACCACTCAATTCTGACACACAAAAAAAATGACGTTTTATCTAATAATTCTACTATAACCAAACTATAAAAATGTTGTATTAAATCACTGCAGCGAAAAAGAAATCCTCGTTTTAGTGCCTGATGAATTTGTGAGATTTTTTCCTCAGTGACAGACTTGAATATGGTATAACGGCTCTTACTGACCTCTAGGGGCAGCTGGAATCAGTAAACATGTTTATTACCATTATTATTATCTTTCTTTAATAACAGGTTCATAATATTTAGTAAGCAATAATATTAATAATAATATAGTAAATAATTCTAAAAAAAAAAAAATAATAATAATAATAATAATAATACTCGCTTTTTTGTGCAACATCACAGGTGTCAAATAATCTGCATGAGCTTATATAAAAATAATAAATGTACAGAATAATTAATAAGTGTACAGAATACTGTTCGGTGATTACACTGTGGATAATTCCAGAATGACCGAGAAAAAGCTGCAGAAAACTGACAATAAAAATAATAAAAAAAGATGTAAAAAATAAGATGTTCTGAAAGACGTAGAGTTGGAAAGCGGTTATTATTATTATTATTATTATTAGTAGTAGTAGTAGTATTATTATTATTATTTTCCCTATATATTAAACATGTTTAAACATTTCCAAGGTGCTTTACACAGCAGTCGTAGGCAGTCATACAGAAAATTAAAAAAAAAAACATCTGGCATAGTTACAGACGTAAGAGATCTCAGATGTTAGAGATCTTAGATGTAAGTTCTGGATGTCAGAAAATAAAGAAACAACAAGAAGAAGAGGAAAAGATGAAGCAGAACTGGGGTAAGTGGCAGAAATAATCTACTAATAAAATAATAAAGGATGATAACTGTAGGCTAAGCCATGAAGTAATGTAATGAATGTTGGTAAGCAAGCAGTGAGCTAGGAGTCGGTGCTCAGTTTGGAGAGTGTCATGTTAATTATTTGGCTAGCTTTCTTGGTGGAATTCCTAATTTTGCACAAACTGTCTTGACAGTTTGGAGGATAAAAGCCAGCACTTTACCAAAGATGCTCTGTTGTGATGTAACGCTGGTTTATCTAATTGGGCTAGCCTGATTAATGAGGCTACTTATTACTTAGGCTAATTAGATGCACAACATCTAGCATGCAGAATATAACACTTTCAAATGCTCATTAAATTCTTGAATACGAAAATGTCCACGTTTGAAGCTGATGTTGCGTAACAATAAGCTCAGCTACCATTCTTTTTCTGAGCTTTCTGATCAGCTATTGATTTTAATGAGTCGAAATAATAGTTTAATGTTTGTCCCTTTCATTCACTGCAAAATTTTTTCTTTTCTTAATCTTAGTAAGTGAATATATCGTCACAAAAGGAAAAGTTATATATGATATATGACCTTTAAGACTATTTCTAGACATATTTAGTCATTTCAAGCTTAAAATTGTCTTATTTTGAAATAAATTGAATATAATAAGGCAATTTCAAGCTTGAAATTACTAAATGTGTCCAGAAATAGGATTTTTTATTTCTAAAATTTGTGTTTTGGTTTTTTTTTGTTTGTTTGTTTTTGCAGTTATACCCCTAATTTACACTTAAGTGGTTATGGCATCAAAACCCCTACCTGGGAATTCACTCTGCTTTCGATTTTTCTCTGTTGAGCCCTAAAAAGCCATCAAAATGACCAACATTCACATCTGTTAAGGTGAAACGATGGTTACATCAATGCATTTGCCATATCAGGATACATCAGATTCAACTGTAGGCCAAAGTGAGTCATGAAAAGCCGTGGCTAGGTCGAGTTTGAAATTTGCTTGGTTATAGTTAAATGGCTGTAATTCCTAAACGTTTAACGCAACATTTTTGGTTTTAAACCCCTTGAATTAAATCTACACTTCAATCACACCTTGATTTCTTCATTTCATATCTGTTGTGGTGGTGTACAGAGGCAGCATTACCAACACTGTGCCACTGTCCAAACACTTATGGACCTGACTGTGTATACAGTATTACTTTAAATATGTTTAAACATTTCCAAAGTGCTTTACACAACAATTTTATACAGAAAATTACAAAAAAGAACAGCTGGCATACTTAACCATTTATTAGAGAATATTTATATCACACCCAGGAAGATACAAATATTTTAAATCTGATATAATTTTGTATTTTTTTTTATTATTAGTATCTTAACATACACTATTTGGCATTGTGATAATGAGGGAATAATTGTAAAGCCTAACACAATAAATGCCTTGATGATTAAAATATTTTAGTTTATTTTAAAATACACTTTAATTAAAAAAAAAAAGATAATGGATGATTTAATTAAATGTATATGTTTTTTTCTTAATTTTGTACAGCAGTTTAAGAATTGACATCATACCTTTTTGCGTGTAGAGTTATAAATATCTCTAAATGACTGCGACATTCATAAATAACAGAAACAGAAAATAAAATGTTTGCCCTCAGTGAAGGGAAAGGGAAAGTTTAAAATAAAAACTGAGATCAAGTTCAATAAATAGGACTCTGTGTCTTTAAGGCAGGGAAGCGGAAGTCTTTCAAATCTCCATAAATACATAATCGCTTCCTGTAGGTCACCTAGTGCACTATATAGGGCGCACGGGCTGGTTGTTTTATACATTATTATGGCAGTAGGCGCCATTTTGGGATGCATTGTCGGTTTGAATGGCGGCCTACATTTCCCATAATGCACCGCAACCGCGTTTTGTGGTGGGCAAAGCAACGCAATGGCGGGTATTTCCACGCGACTGCTCTAGAGAAGAAGTGTGAGAGAGAGAGAGAGAGAGAGAGATAGAGAGAGAGAGAGAGAGAGAGAGTGAGTGTGTATATTATTAATATTAACTAGATAAAAACTAGGCCTTTTGGGTAGTTAAGTGTGTTTGTAGTTCAGTGATCACCGCTCTGTGTGAATGTGTGAACGTTATGCAGCGCGAGAGTGACTCAGTGAGTGGCCGTTAAAAGTCATGCCGAGGCTGCACGAGCTGCGCGCGCGGGGGGTTCAGAGTGATACTTTAGGGGTTTTTTCCCTCCCACTTTTGTGTGTTTGTTTGTTTGTTTATTTATTTATTTATAGATTTATTTCTTTTAAAAATATCTCTGTTGTAGATCAGTGAAGTGGAGCTGAATTATTCCTCCTCTTCCTCCTCAGACTGAAGTGAATGAAACGGAACCCTGATGGCAGAACTCGGGTTCCGGTGTGTGCTCCTGCTGCTGCTCCTGACTTCCGGTTGCTCTTCTCACAGCCAGGCTGCTAAACTCAACATCCCCAAAGTCCTGCTCCCTCTGGCCAGGACCACCAAGATCAACTTCACCCTGGAGGCCACTGAAGGCTGCTACAGATGGTAAAGCGGAAGTGACGTACAGTTCATAAACAATTGTGTGAAATCATTAATAATTAAAAAAAAAAAAAAACAGCAACAACAACCATACACAGACAGCAGGAAAGACAAAACCCGAGTCTAGTCCTCTGTATCACCTCCATGTTTATTTAATGTTCTCTGAACACACCTGAAACCTGCGGTGTGAGGAAATACTGACTGGTTTCGTGATCCTGTGGGCGACTGCGTACCACACCTCACTTCCTGTGTCACTGAAACACTGATATATGGAAATACAGACACGCACACGTCATTCTGAAACGTTTCCTTCATCTGTCCGACTGACCGAGCCACTAAAACTTGTCTTATATGAACGTACTCACCTCAGACAGGGGTGTAATCAGGTTATATAAAATGATAGACATACTAGAACCGCCATTTTGTTTCATCTATATGAATACGTTCTTGTTGTAGCTTCATCACACCGCCCCATCACTCTGTATTTTACTGTAACGGCAACACATATTGATTATTTATCTAGTTTTGTGTGTGTGTGTGTGTGTGTGTGTGTGTGTGTGTGTGTGTGCGCGCGCGCAGGTCGTCGAACAGACCCGAGGTGGCGAGCGTTGAGTCCGTAGACGTGGACGAGCGTCAGTGTTCTCAGAGAGCCGTGCTTCAGGCTCGCTCCACTCAGCTCTCGCGCCTCACCAGTATTATTCTAGCGGAGGACGTCGGTGAGGAAACACGAGTCTCTACTAAAGTATGGATTGTTTTTGTTGTTTTTTTCCTATCAGCTCGGTCTTAAAACGTTCCGGTGTGTTTCAGTGACGGGGCAGGTGTTACGGTGCGACGCCATCGTGGACGTCATCAGCGAGATTCAGATCGTCTCCACCACACGGGAGCTCCACCTGGAGGACTCACCCCTGGAGCTGATGATCAACGCGCTGGATTCAGAGGGTGGGGGGCATAAACTTTTATACACACACACACACACACACACACACACACACACACACAAATAACCGACATTCATTAATTTGTGCTGTACACTGAAGACGTTCGGGTTTGAGATCAAAAGGTGAATATGACGCGAGAGTTTAGGACTTCAGGTTTCCTGGTGTTTACCTCTAGGCGTGTTAAACACCATAAAGCATTTTTAGGTGAGCAAAAGTATAGGAACAGGTAAGTCTTGAAGTAAATGAAAGTAAATAACAGTTAATATCTGGTTGCGTATCCCTTACTTACAGTTGGATTAAGGTCTGATGAAGTCCTTTGTTGAGTCGGCGGTGTGTTTTGGATCGTTGTCTTGCTGCATGATGAAGTTCCTCCTGAATAATCTGGATGCATTCCTCAGTAAATTGTCAGAAAAAATGTTCCTGTAGACTTCTGAATTCATTCTGCTGCTACCATCATCAGTTCCATCATCAATAAAGATCAGTGAGCCTGTTCCAGAAGCAGCCATGCAAGCCCAAGCCATGACACTACCTCCACCATGTTTCACAGATGAGCTTGTACATTTTGGATCATGAGCAGATCCTTTCTTTCTCCACACTTTGGCCTTTCCATCACTTTGGTAGAGGTTCATCTTGGTTCCAGAACTTTTGTGGCTCATCTCTGTATTTCTTCACAAATTCCATTCTGACTTTCTGATTCTTACTGCTGATGAGTGGTTTGTATCTTGTGGTATTATTTCTGCTCTCGAAGTCTTCTTCAAGCGGTGGATCGTGATACCTTCGCCCCTGCCTTGTGGAGGTTGCTGGTGATGCCACTAACTGTTGTTGTTTGGGTTTTTCTCCACAGCTCTCACAATGTTCCTGTCATCAGCCGTTGTTGTTTTCCTTGTCCGACCCGTTCGGTGTCTGTTGCTCAGTACGCCAGTTTCTTTCTTTTTCAGGACATTCGAGATGTTGTATCGGCTATGCCCAGTGTTTGTGCAATGCGTCTGATCGATTTTCAAAACGGCTTGCTTTTCTCCCATAGACAGCTCTCTGATCTTCATGTCGGTTTATCCTTTCGAAAACAAACGCAGTCTTCACAGGTGAAATTGAAGCCTAAATCCAAGAGTAGATGTCCGGAGCTATTTATTTGTTTAAACACTCGATCTGACAGGACACACCTGGGTAACAAGAAACACCTGTCGGTCACGTGTTCCGGTATTTTTGCTCGCCTACAAATTGGGTGGTCTGATACAAAACGTTCTGTCGTTTAACACGTCTGCGTATACATACCAGGAAATAAAAGCGGAAATCCTGAACTCCCTCGTCATGTTCACCTTTTGATCTCAAACCCGAACGTCTTCAGAGTACAGCACAAATAAAATGGCCTTGGTGTTCCAATAGTTTTGGAGGGGACTGTATGTCTCACACCGGCGTCTTTAATAAACACGTCTCTAACAGTGAAAGCTTGCAAACGTGCATCAGGACGTGATTTATCACGATGTCCTTATTATAATGTCACATCACCCAGTGATTGAAGAGAGGCTTGTGTAAGTGTGACCTGAAGCGTGTGTTTTTTAGCCAAAGCCTTGGTGTGTGTGTGTGTGTGTGTGTGTGTGTGTGTGTGTGTGTGTGAGGGAACAAAAACTCATTAGTGTGCTTAAAACAACACTAACAAGCCGCAGGCATTACCGCAAACAATCTCACACACACACACACATACCTGTTTAACCAGTCAGGTGTGTGTGTGTATGTGTATGTGTATGTGTGTGTGTGTGTGTGTGTGTGTGTGTGCGCATTAGCACTTTTACTTATTTTTACATAAGATCTGATTTGTGTTCAGGAAATAAATAAAGAGATAAATGTTTTTAGGAGAAGTTTAGATGTGAAGTGAGTGTAAGTGATGATGATGATGATGATGATGATGATGATTATTGTTATTGACATTATAAACATTTGTGATAAATGATGTCCCAGTCCACCTTTCTGAGACATTATAGATACGATATCTATTTTTTATTATATATATATATATATTTTTTTTTAAATAATTACAATCTGATTTTAAACAGCTGATACGATGTTAATTTTCTCTGCCATCTTTAACATTGTAAAATAAAAATAAAAACATTTTCCTCAGTGATATATATAATATATAAATCTTTATGAAATATTTGTTTAATTATTACTTTAAAATTTTGTGATTAATCTTTAAAGTCATAAACGTAATGTTTTTTCGCTGAGAAATTTCTATATTAACTTTTTATTACGTTTCTAAATGTTTTTAAATAATTAAAAAATTAAAAATTTAACATTTTTTTGAAGCAGCTTCTCATCTTATAATTTTGCATTTATCTTTATAATTGTAAAATAAAAATTATTCTCTTTCAGTAATTTCTTTTCTACTTTTTAATATAATTTTATTAAATTTTTAAAATATTATTTTAAATAATTACAAACCGACTGCTGATCTTAATTTTGTTCTTAATTTTTCTTAAATAATTTCTCTCTTTTCATTAATAAATATATATATTTTGTATATATAAAATATATATTGTTTCAAATAAAAGATGTTTATTAGACATTTGTTCATCCATAAGAATTTGTTTAATAAATATTTATGAATAATAAGCAGCAGTATAAAGGTGATGTGTATGAGGGAATCGTGATGTGATGTTTTGGTCGTATCGCTCGGCCCTGAAGTCAGATCTTTCTCTCGGGTGTATTTGTTTTTGAATTATTTTATATTCGGTGTTTGTGCAGGAAACACGTTCAGTACGCTGGCTGGTCTGGTGTTCGACTGGAGCCTTGTGAAGGGCGCGGAGACGGCCACGTTCCCCGATTCCTACAGCTCCTTACGGTAACACACGCGCTCATTAACTCGAATCTTCATCTACGTGCTCCAGATGTTGTTGTTTAGTTGAAAGTGGAACTTGATCAGAGGAATAGGACAGACGACGTGCCCGTGATCACACGCAGTGTTTATTATTTACTTAATAGCCACTAATGTGAATGATTTCTCCCCCCTCAGAGTTCTGACGTTCTCCGAGTCGACCTACACGCCGCCGGTGTACATCTCGGAGATGGAGCGAGTCGGGAAGCAGGGAGATATCATCCTGGTGTCTGGGATTAAAACTGGCCACGCAAAACTGAAAGCTAAAATCCAGGAGCCTCTGTACACGGTACACGCTTTCTCTCTCTCAGATCTTATTCAGTAAAACGCTCTTATTCAGTAAAACGCTCTTATTCAGTAGTGCTGAAGCTGTGTAATTTCTCCATTCAGTAACATACAATAAACAATTTGTTAACGTCGAATAAAAGATGCTTTTTAAGCAGACAATAATTTAATCCAAAATAATATAGCGGTGTTTTGATCCAATTCAATCTGTACAATCAGCTCTCTGTCCCTGTTAAAGTGCGTTAATTTGAATACTAATGAGTCTATATTTAATATTAATGGATCAGTAATGGATATTGCTTTCTTAATTGGTTTATAACTAATATCATTGAACCTATAGTGACTATTAATGAGTCTATAATGAATATTAATGAGTCTGTAGTGAATATTGATGTATCTGTAATCAATATTGTTGAGTCTATAGTGACTATTAATGAGTCTATAATGAATATTAATGAGTCTATAGTGAATATTAATGCATCTGTAATGAATATTGTTGAGTCTAAAGTGACTATTAATGAGTCTGTAATGACTATTAATGAGTCTATAATGAATATTAATGAGTCTATAGTGAATATTGATGTATCTGTAATTAATATTGTTGAGTCTATAGTGACTATTAATGAGTCTAATGAATATTAATGAGTCTATAGTGAATATTAATGCATCTGTAATGAATATTGTTGAGTCTAAAGTGACTATTAATGAGTCTGTAATGACTATTAATGAGTCTATAATGAATATTAATGAGTCTATAGTGAATATTGATGTATCAGTAATTAATATTGTTGAGTCTATAGTGACTATTAATGAGTCTATAATGAATATTAATGCTTCTGTAATGAATATTAAGTCTATAGCTAATATTATTGGGTCTATAACAACCATCAGTGACTCAACAATGAATATTAATGAGTCTGTAACGAATATTAATGAACGTTAACGGAACAATAATTAGCAGTAGAGCTACACTGTGTTTTTATATCATGTAAAGTAAAGAGTGATTTATTCAGAAATGAGGCCAAATTAATATCATCGTCTTTTTTTTTAGTGTTTGTTCAGAGGCTGATATTTAATTACAGTTAAAACATGGTTTTACTTTATTTTATTTTAATTTAAGCCTCCTACACACAGTGAGGTTCGGCCACAGGAAACAAAAACGAATTCAATAAAAATCCAGTTTTGGAAATTCTTACTGTTATATCACTTTTAGGAATTTTAAAATTTTTATATTCCGTTTGTGAATTGATGATAAAAAATAAATTAAAAAAAACAAACACACAGAAATTAGAAAATAAATAAATAAATAAATAAAGCCCCAAGTGACGCATTTATTTTGATCCCTTTTCCTGAAACAGTTTTTGCTTTTGAATATATTATAATATAATATAAATATTATAGAAATATAAATAGTATTTAACTAAAATTCCTTTTATGATCCACAGAAGGCTGCATAAGGACAGCTATTTATTTTATTCCTTTTTAATAATAAACGGACCTGACTTTGATAAAGTGCAATAAACAGCTGGACGATCTTCCTCTGATGTTCCTCTCATGTTCCTCTCATGTTCCTCTGATGTTCCTCTGTGTTCTACAGCATGTTGGAGCCGCTGAGGTGCAACTGCTGATTCTGGAGAACATCCTCCTGAGTCCCGCCTATGACGTCTACCTGCTCGCCGGAACCTCCATCAAGTACAAGGTGCAGAAAATCCGGCAAGGAAAGATCACAGGTCCGTGTTATAGATGAGACGAAGCGGTGCGTTTGAAAGCCTCGATGATGTTGGATGATGTTTGATGAAGTTTGTTCTGTCTCTCAGAGCTCTCCATGCCGTGTGAACAGTACGAGCTCCAGCTGAAGAACAGCGTCGTCGCTTCTGGAGGAAATTCGTATCCTGTGGTGGCCGAGCTCGATCCCGGGACCTCCACGGTCCTCGCCCTTCAGCACGGACAAACCAACATCGTCCTGGATCACAAGAGTATCCTTCACTCCACGCACACTTTTACACGCAGTTTATGAGTTCACTCAAAAATACGCCAAGAGAGTCTCGACGGCAGATGCGTCATTCGACACGAGTGTGGAGTGATTGAAAACGGTGTATGTGCTCGGATACTAACGGAAGCCCCGCCCCCTTCCCGTCATCTCACATTAGTAATATTTTGATCTTTTGAAAGGTTAAATAGATCTACAGTGAATTCTCAAAGAAACCGGTTTGTGTGTGTGTGTTTGTGTGTGTGTGTGTGTGTGTGTGTGTGTGTGTGTGTGTGTGTTTTAGTTAAGTCACTAGAACAGTTTACATGTACACTTTCTTATTTATTAATGTACGTAACATTTTCCTAGAAGATACGTTCTGTCGTTTCCATGGTAACCGCTCATTCACAGGGACTTTCAGTCTCCCCTCATCAAGCATGAGCGTCAAAAGACTTTTCTAAAATCGGCTCAGCGTTAGCCGTGTCGGCCATTTCCTCCCAAGATGCAGCTAAGCCTATTATTAGCTGAAGAAGGAAGTGACGGCTAAGCGAGCTAGATTATAAACGAACCAAAAAAAAAAAATAATAATTCAGAAATTAACGCAAATAATCAACAAAACAGGACTTGGAGTTTACCAGAGTATACGTAGTGTTTGTTCATACTATTTACAAATTACAGCACTACTGCAGACAACCAAGCGATTCCCACTGGCACTGATGTTTACGTTTGAGGTGTCTGTTAAGTTCATCACCGTAACGAGGTCCCGCCCCTTTGAGAGATCTCCCAATCACGATAAGGAGAAGCCGTGGCTCAAAACCCATACTGCGGTGAGATATCTGATTCAATGAAATACTGAATTACACCAAGAGTGATAAATAATAGACATTACCATGACAACTACCATCACTTCCTGGCTAGCGTTAAGCTAGGTAGCTAGGTAGCTAAGCAAGGTGTCGCACCGTAGTCTCGGACATGACTGGTCCAAAGTTATTTTATTTTGTGACCTCACCAACTGAGCTCGTTTGTAGCCCCGCCCACATATATGTTTAATGCATAATTTGTCTTTGTTTTAATTATTTAAAAAATCTGTATAATTAACTTTTTTTTTAAAAACATTTTATTCTATTATTAAATGACTCATTATTATGTATTTGTTTATAGGTGTGTGTTTGAGATTAGAAATTTTAACTGCTATTTTTTTTAAATAGTCAAACTGATTCTGAAGTAAAGTCGCTTTATTTAATTTGCAGCTCGTTTTTCTGTCGCTTTAGTTAAAGGTTTGTGTGAGATTATTTCCCGAACACAGTGTTTAGGTGTTAATGAGACTCACTGATTGCACCTTAACTCGATGTTGAGCTCTGGGGATGAAGGGAGCGTCCCGGCTTCCAAACAGCACGCTGTACGTAGTGGAACCCGGATACCTCGGTCAGTATAACGCTCCATCCCTCATTTCTTCATTTATAAGATGAATTAACACTCAACTCTACCGTTCTAAGGTTTAAAATCAATTTTTTGTAGTTTATGGAATGAATTTTGTGCCAAAAAAACAGCGGATTTGAGTTTCTCAATTTGACATCTGGATTTTTGTGCCTTGATTTGAAATTATATTCGGATAAATGCATTTTAAATTAAAAAAAAATAAAGAAAGAAAGAAAGTTAGGATTTAACCTTATATACACAGTGCTAAAAATTAATTTTATATATAATGTGAAACTAAATTTGATATTCCTTGTTTAAAATTTCAAAGTCCATTTATTATAAATGTAATTTTTAAATGACAGGTTTTGTATGTAAAATTGTAAATAAATAAATTAAAAGGTTAAACGCAGCTTAAATTTTTAAGTGATATTCCAAATTTTAACTTTTGGTACCTAATTTCAAATTCAAATCTAAATCAGACATACTGCAATCAGCTTTTATTATTTTAATAGAATTATTTTTTAAATAAAAAAAATTTAGAGCCACGTAATGTTACACAAACATTTACTAATAAGAACATTTTTAATTTGAATTTTTTGGAATAATCTGCTTGATTTATTATTCTTTACTTGATTTGAAAAACTTCCTTTTTTCATCTTCATCCTCTTATTATTATTATTATTATTATTATTATTATTATTATTATTATTATTGTACACTTTATATAATTTAATATATTTAATTTTGACATTTTTAGTGCCTTGATTTAGATTTTTAAATTATTATTGTTGTTTTTTTTTCCTCCTCTTTGCTGCATTAGTGTTTAAGATAAACCCGGGAGAACGCTGGGTTCTGGAGACCGGAAGAACCTACGAGATCTTCATTGAAGTGTTCGACAAGTCCAGCAACAAGATTTATCTCTCGGATGTAAGTTAAGTGTAAATATATATTGGCACCCTCGCATGCTGGGGTTTTAGAGGAATTATGATGCTACTAAAATAAGCCTTTCCTTTTAGACACAAGTTGTTTTTTTTTTAATTTTACACACGTGCTCTTCTAACAGAACATCCGGATAGAACCCACCTTCCCTAAAGAGTTCTTCGAGGTTCTGGAGTCGTCCCTGAATGGATCGTACCACCGCGTGAAAGCGCTGAAGAATGGACAGACGGTCATTGAGGGGACGCTGAGGGCCGTCGTCGATCAGGTGTGTGTGTGTGTGTGTGTGTGTGTGTGTGTGTGTGTGTGTGTGTGTGTGTGTTTTAAGGAGTTATCTATCTTCATCGGTGCGTGGTCTTATCCGCTCTTTTCATCTCCCGTGATCAGAGAGGAACCGAACACACACTTCCTGTCCCTGTGAGGAACGAACAGGACGTCGAAATCTACAACCCGATCATCCTCAGTCCCTCCATCCTCACGTTCCCATGGCAACCAAAAGAAGGAGCGTATCAGTACACCATCAAGGTCCGTTCTGAAATTCACAGACAATCTTTATTTAACTTTATTCTTCATATAACACATTAAACTATAGATTTAACATCGATTTATAAACGTAACACATTTTTTGGGCATTCGGATAGGATTAAATAATTCTTATTTATTCACATTTTCCTATTTATTTGTTTATTCTTATTTATCAAAAGAAGAATTAATTCTTTTTTTCAAGCAAGAACAGGATAAAACACTAAAAATATGTAATGTATAATAAATAAATAAATATGAAGCAGACTGTAAGAGCAATGATTAAAAATGTAAAAGAAAAAAACATGTAAGAAGTATAAATGAATAATGAATTAGACTTCTATATGGAAAAATATAAATTCAGTTGTTTGACAATAAAAAATAAATAGAAAATAAAAACAAGTATGTGTATTTTATAATATTTAATAAGTTTTAAATTCTAATACCTCTTATACATTTTTATTTTTATTATATTTTTATAGTTCTTGTCATTCTAAAAGATTAATTTATTTGTAATATTAAAATATATTTTTTTTTAATAAACAATAATTAAAAATAACATTTGTAACATTAAAATAAAGTTCTGTAGCCATTGTTATATTTTTCTTAAGTTTTAAATTCTCAGTTTTGATATTTGTGATTTCTTATATATAAATATAATATATATCTATATATCTGTTGATTAATAATTATGTTCATTTGTATTAAAAAATAAACTTGTTTATGCACTTTTAATATTTTAAAAAATTTGAAATCTATACACACCTCTTAATATTTAAAAAAAAAAAATATATATATATATATATATATATTATAATGTATATAATATATACATTGTGTATTTTAATACTTCTGAAAGCACTAATATTAAGAAAATAACCCTCTATATGTGCTACTAATATTTTTAGCGAAATATTTTTATTTTTACTTTATATTTATTATTTTAAAAAATTCTAAATGGATTATTAATATTGATTATAATATTGAAAACATGTTTATGAGGCTGTTCCACAGTCGTAGACATTTATACACAATTTTATAAAAAGCTGGTATTTTATTATTAAATTGTACGCTGGCTTGTAGAAAGTTAAAATAATAAAGTATTGATGACTATTTAATGCTCTAAGTGAATAAAGAGGAATTTTATACTCACTACAGTACTGAATGAGGATTGAGCGGCTGTAGTAAATTAGCGAGTGTGTTCCAGGCGAGTGGAGGAAGCGGAAACTTCAGCTGGTCTTCCTCAAACACAGCCGTCGCTACGGTTACGGTGAAGGGCGTGATGACGACGGTGCGCGACATCGGAGTGAGTACGGTGTACGCTCACGACCTGCGGAACCCGCTGCATTACGGGGAGATGAAGGTGAGAACGAGAACCGAGTCACGGCATCCAAAAATTAATTACAAACAAAAAAAGTCATCAAATCTGCATAAATTTGCATACTCCATGAAACCGAATATCTAGGGTTTGGAGGATGTTGGAGTTAAAATGCTGATTTGTTTATTTCACACTGTGTAAAGACACACAGAGCATAAACGTTACAGGAAAATATAAAATCATTTTATGAAAAATATTTATATATATTCATTATTTTATTTATTTTTATTTTTTTCTGTCACTGCTATTATTTATAGCATTATTTATTTTGTATTTTATTAATTTTTTTTTTTAGTTTTTTGCTGCATTTGAAATGTATGAGAGCTGCTATATAGATATTATTATTATTATTATTATTATTACAATATCGGAGCTCTGTGCCTTTCTCTATCCTTTTAATAATAAACTCACTCTTTACAGACTTCCTGTTTTTATTACAGGAAGTCCGTTTCAGTGATTTCAACATGGTAATTTCTCATATTTCACTGAGTCAGACCTGCTGATTCTGTAACGTTTATGTCGTGGTTGATTGTGTGTTAAGATTGTATTTTGTCCCTCAAATAGAATGAAAGGCATCACAGCACTAATGCAGTGTGTTAATAAACTTTACACCACAATTCGGTTGAAGGTGTGTGTGTTATTTCTGTGTAACAGCACGGTTCGGACTGTAGTTCCGGCTCGTTGTAATAAGTTATGCTTTCTATGGTTTCTTTCTTGATGTGATGAAGTTTTCTGTGAGGGGAAATGTGTTTACGTAACCTTTATGGAAGGAGTCTCCAGTGTCAGCGCTTTGTAACAGTCGGAGGTAAAGCTGTAACTTTAAGGTTTCCCACATCTTCAGGACAGAAGAGTTTATGTGTGTGTGTGTGTGTGTGTGTGTGTGTGTGTGCCGTTGTAGGTGTACGTGATCGAGCCCGTGAGGATGGAGTTTGCTCCGTGTGTGGTGGAGGCTCGGGTGAATCTCGCTCTGGAGCTTCCGCTGCGTATCTTTGGCCAGCTGAGCTCCAAGGACGGAGAGAAGGTCACACTGAGCGACTGCTCACACTTTGATTTGCAGGTCCAGATGGAAAATCACGGCGTGTTTCAGCTGCAGCAGGGTGAGTCACGGAGTTTATAACCACTCAGTGCTATTAACATTATTAACACAGATGTATCTATTGATATGGGGGGGGCACAAACTTTTAAGCTTGTTAATAAACAGAACCGAGGCTTGTGCTTTGTAGATAAACTGCAAACCATTAATATGCTGACTGCTTGGGGGGTGTGTGTGTGTGTGTGTGTGTGTGTGTGTGTGTGTGTGTGTGTGTGTGTTCAGGGCGTTTACCCCCGGGTCAGCAGCACTGCAGCGGTGTTCGTGTCCAAGCCGTGTCTCCGGGTTACACAAACCTGCTGGTCAGTTACACGCACGGAAACGTTCACCTGAGCGCCAAGATCACCATCGCCGCGTACCCACCTCTCCGAGTGAGTCCTGCTGCTGCACGCTTCTCTCTCTCTCTCACACACGCACACGCACACACGCATACATACACACACACACACACGCACAAAGTCTAACCAGTTCTTCAACAGTGATACAGTAAGTATGCCTGTGCACCAAAACCCAAGGGTGCCAATACTTTCAATCTTTAAAAGTCAAATCAAAATGTAAAGAATCTAGAGTGCAAATCCTCATCAGATGACACGCTATGCCCTATGTAGGACGCAGACAAAGTGAACAGGAAGACATTTGGGATTCAGCCCTAATTCGATGCCTGAAGATGGCCCATGATAAATAAATATAAATAGTATAAATAATGGTAAAGAAATAAAAATTAACCTGGAACACACATATATATAGTGTGTGTGTGTGTGTGTGTGTGTGTGTGTGTGTATATATATATATATATATATATATATATATATATATATATATAGTGTGTGGGGTTTATTTTTGCACCGGTAGAGAACTAACTCCAGTCTGAGACTTTAATCAGGAGATTTCTGCGCAGAGTGTTGCTTGACTGATGGATGGTTTTAGCTCCGCCCACATTTCTAGCTCCAGTTCAGGGGGGAAATGCACAGGAAGTGCCGGGAATACTCTCACTGCGATGGGAATGGCGACAGAATGCAGGATTGTGGGTCATTTTCGAGGCTCTGTGTCCAGGAAAACGCGTTTTTAGCTAGTTTAATTTAGAAAATTATTATAGAGTTATAATCATTATTATAGAGTCAACTCAGTGTCCTCACAGTCCTCATCCTGCCCCCCCCACTGCCCCCCAGGCTGTGGATCCGGTCTCCGTTGCTCTCGTTTCTCTCGGCTCCTCTAAAGACATGCTGTTCGAGGGCGGCCCGAAGCCGTGGATCCTCGAACCCTCCAAGTTCTTCAGAAACCTGACAGCCGAGGATCCTAACAGCGTCACGCTAATGCTAACAGGCCCGGCGTCACGCAACTACTTCACTCACCACGTCAGAGCGTCATGCCGCGCCCTCGGGGAACAGGTGAGGAAGAATTTTATTTTATTTTCCTGTTAGTGATGTTGGCTCCTCTGTGGTAGGTTGTGTGTACTGATGTATTTTCCGTTCCTGCGTTCCCCCAGGTGTTGGCGGTGACGGTGGGGAATCGGCCGACGCTCACTAATCCCTTCCCGGCCATGGAGCCGGCGGTGGTGAAGTTTGTGTGCGCTCCTCCATCACGCCTGACGCTCATCCCCGTCTACACCAACGCTCAGCTCGACCTGTCCTGCCCCCTGCTGCAGCACAACAAACAAGTGGTACACTCCTCCTTCTTTCTCTTCTTTTTATCTCTCCGTCACTGAGTGGGGGAGGACTTATGTTTTCGGGTTGTCCGTCCACCCGTACGTCCACGGGTGTCGTTGTCCTGTCCTTCTGTCCTCCTTGTCAGTCAAATTTTTTCATTCTCTTTACGGTTTTCTGTTTCTCGGACCTCAGGTTCCTGTGTCTAATTACCGGAACCCGGAGTTGGACGTGGTGGCGTTTGACCAGCAGGGCAGGAAGTTCGATAACTTCAGCTCTCTGAGTGTGATGTGGGAAACATCCAGAGCAGCGCTGGCCAGCATCGAGTCCAACAAGCCCATGGAGCTGTACGTCACTGAGGAGACCAACACCAAGCAAAGAAAACTCCACGGTACCATGGGTTCTCCTGTCCTCTATACTCTGTACTGCACCTCACAGTAATATAAACTCCATTCCTCTTTTTCACTCCTTTCTTTTATTTCTATTTCATTTCCTTTATATTTATCCTTTTTTTCTCCTTCCTTTCTTTCTTTCTTCCTCTGTTCTTTTTCCTTTATTCTTTGTTTCCCGTGCTTTTTTCTTTTTCCTTATTCTTTATTTTTTTTCTTGGTTGTTGGTTCCTTCTTGCTTTGCTTTGTTTCCTCTTTCTTTTACTTTCCCTTTCCCTTCGTTTTCCTTTCTTTCTCTCCTTCTTATAGATGTGGAACAGAGAGCTTAATTATCTTTATTGAATTAATTAAGTTATTATTCATGGTAATGATTAAAAGCTTGATGTAAATAATAATAATAGTGTTTATTAATCTGGGGTGTGTGTGTGTGTGTGTGTGTGTGTTAAAGTGTGTGTATTAAAGCGTGTTGTTTTTCACTTGCAGGTCGTCAGACGGTGTTTGTTCATCACGAGTCGGGCGTGGCAGCCATCACTGTGAGTGCTCTGGGCTACCGGACATCTCACCTGGAGAAAGCGGCTGTTCTGCCTGGGGTAAGTGTATGCGTGCATATGTGTTTCTCAGTCTTCATCATCAGTCTGCAGACACGCACACACACACACACGCACACACACACACTCTACAGCTTCCATCTCGATGCTCTACATCAACCTGGTTTCGTTTCCTTTAAAGCTGAGGAGGAAGAGATTGTTTTGTCACCGCAGACACGCGATCAGACCTTCTCAGCTCATTGGTTGCTAATGGCAACGGCTAACAACAATAAAAAAACAAATTCAAGACGTTAGAGTTTCCAGAAAACCGCAGTAGCAGTGAAGGTGCACAGTAACTTCAGTCACGCAAACAACTTCATCTGCTCGAGGGTTAAAATTAACATTATTACTGTTGCTTTATAACTTATTAATAAATCCTTAATGCTCATTGTTAATAAATGATTAGCCTGCATTATTTAGCTTGTGAAATTGTTTGTTAGAGCTCGAATTCACCCAAACTTGATTTATAAACTGCACTGTGTAGTGAACAGGGAGTGGTTTTGGAATAGGCTGAATTAATCTATCTCTCTCTCTCTCTCTCTCTCTCTCTCTCTCTCTCTCTCTCTCAGTTTGAGCCTCTGACAATGGTCTCTGCTACATTGGATCTCCTGTTGGTTGAGGATGTGACTGTGACCCCGCAGTCTGTCTCCATTTACAATCACCCTGATGTGCGGGTAAGTGTTCCACTCGACACAACACCTCTTCTCAGTGCGCCCCCATGCCCCTCATTGGCCACATATGCCCCTCAGCGTCCCTTACATTCATCAGTGCCCCTGTGCGCCCTCTCAGTGCCCCTGTGTTCCCCTCGGTGCTCGAATATGCCCCTCGAAGCTCGGATATGCCCTCTCAGTGCCCTTGTGCGCCCTCTCAGTGCCCCTCAGTGCCTGAATATGCTCTCTCGATGCCCCTGTACGCCCTCTCAGTGCCCGTGTGCCCCTTGGTGCTCGAATATGCCCTCACAGTGCTCGAATATGCCCTCTCAGTGCACTTGTGCGCCCTCTCAGTGCCCCCGTGTGCCTCTCAGTGCCCGAATATGCCCTCTCAGTGCCTCTCAGTGCCCAAACATGCACTCTTGATGCCCTGTGTGCCCCTTGGTGCTCGAATATGCCGTCTCAGTGCCCCTGTGTGCCCTCTCAGTGCCCCTGTGTGCCCTGTCTCAGTGCCTCTGTGTGCCCCTGTGTGCCCTGTATCAGTGCCCCTGTGTGCCCTGTATCAGTGCCCCTGTGTGCCCTGTATCAGTGCTCCTGTGTGCCCTCTCAGTGCCCGAATATGCCCTCTCAGTGCACAAATATGCACTCTTGATGCCCTGTGCACCCTTTCAGTGCCCCATGTGCCCCTCGGTGCAAGAATATGCCCTCTCAGTGCCCTTGTGCGCCCTCTCAGTGCCCCTGTACGCCCTCTCAGTGCCCCTGTACGCCCTCTCAGTGCCCCTGTGTGCCCCTTGGAGCTCGAATATGCCATCTCAGTGCCCCTGTGTGCCCTCTCATTGCCCTCGTGTGCCCTCTCAGTGCCCTCGTGTGCCCCTCAGTGTCCGAATGTGCCCTCTCTGCGCCCCCGTGCTCCTTCTCGTTGCCTACATACACCTAGTTATTTGGATTGATCTATGTAATCATTTGCTTTCTTTTTTTTTTTATTTCTTTTTTTTTCTTAGTCTCACTTCTTTCTTTCCTTTTTCTCCTTTTCCCTTCTTTTTATAATTAATTGTTTACCACTTCTACCATCACTCTAATACATACATAATTCATATATATGTATTAGTTGAATAATCAACTAATGTTCATACTTTTTTTCTTTTTCTAATGTCCTTTTTTCTTTTTTCTTTTTTTTTCTTTTTTTACTTCTCTATTATGCTGAATCATTTATTTATTCTAGTTCTGTAATATCTCCTCCTTTTGCTTGTTATTCATTTTTTGGTTTCTTTACACAATTTTGAACAGATACAACAAATATTGTAGAAGTGAAGAATTGAACTACATTCCCTTTTTTATTTCTTGCATTAATGAATGAATTTGTCGTTGTGTGTCAGGCTGAGCTCACGCTGCGAGAAGGCTCGGGTTATTTCTTCGTCAATACGAGCGTTCGGGGAATCGCTGACGTGGAGTTTCAGGAGTCTCAGGGAACTGCTGAGGTGGGTTTATCTTCTGCCAGAGGATGTGAGGATGCTAATGCTGCTGTCTCTAAGCAACCGGGTTTCATCTCTTTCACATAATCCAATCTTTTATATCGGGCTTTTTATTTATTTATTTATTTATTTATTTATTTTTATAAAGAACACCTCTACATTGATTCATTTCTTCTGTCGAACTTGAACACGAATAGCACATAGACCAGTAACGAAGTTTCCATGAAGTCCATCTGTTTCTCTCATGCTCTCTAACATCTTCCAGGTGGTTCCAGTGCGTCCCGGTCTCCTCCAGGTGATGGTTCACGACCTCTGCTTGACCTTTCCCGCCCCTGCTACAGCCACGGTGCACGTGTCGGACATCCTGGAGGTTTACGTGCGTGTGGTGGATAAGGTGAGGAGGAGATATGATACAGATCTTCACCTCGTGTGGGATCTTCTGACCTCTCACATTTCTGAAACGTATTTAAATGGTGCTCCTGGTGAAACCTGCCAATAAAATCTACTTCTGGTTTACGGTTCAGTACTCAGTGTCTAGGACAGTTCCTGTCTTCACCAGAGGGGGCGACAAAACCAACTGATTTATCAGCCATTACTGAGAATTATTGTATAAATATATATATATATTTACATTTTTAAAATTTTTTTATTAATATATAATTATTATTATTATGTATTGCTAGGTGGAGATCGGGAAGTCTGTGAGAGCATACGTTCGAGTTTTGGACGACAACAAAAAGCCGTTTCTTGCCAAATATTTCTCTCATATGAATCTGAAACTGAAAGCTGCATCATCCATCGTGTCTCTGCAGTGAGTATAAATAATTAGGGGCCAAGCACCGAAGGTTCGTAGGCACCTATTGTAATCGTTAGCGTTCTTATTTATATCTAGTTTTGCGATGACGTTGTGGTTTTTTTTATGTGAAAATAAAAACTGTCATTTTAAAATAAACAGAATTTTTGTATAAACAGACCTTTATCAGAGTACTCCGAGAAGGACACGGCGACATTCCTGATCAAAGGCTTGGTGATCGGTCAGACGAGTATCTCTGCTGTCGTGACCGATAAAGCCGGGAGAACGATCTCATCTACACCACAACAAATAGAAGTAAAACCTCTCACTGCTTTATGGATTTTACAGCATCGCAGTGCTCGTCTTTCCTAATAAAGCGCTTTGTTGACATATTTTGGGTTTTATTTTTATTTTTTTGGTGTTTAGGTTTTCCCGCCTTTCAGGCTGCTCCCGAGAAAAGTCACGCTGATTATCGGGGCGGTGATGCAGGTCAGTGAATAACAGCTTTGCTCCAGAGGTTTAATTTTTTCCCTACATAATCTATAATATTAATATGTGTAATTATGCATATGGTCTGTAAATGATGATCAGTTTTCTAACAAATACGAACCAAACACAGATTGTTGTTCCTGTCCTTATGAATTACTTCCTCCATGATGATTATTATATATTTTCAGATCACATCAGAAGGAGGTCCACAGCCTCAGTCCAATATCCTGTTCTCCTTAAGCGACTCGAACATTGCCTCCATTAACAGCATCGGTCTGGTCCGGGGCGTCGCCGTGGGCAACATGACCGTCACAGGAGTCGTGCAGGCCGTCGATACGGAAAGCGGCAAACTGGTGGTGATCTCGCAGGTAACGCGCCACATTTCCGAATCAACGTTTTACATCAAATCTGCTTTTCACTTTGTGTACTCATCATCTTCTGAAGTTTATTAGTTATCGTTTAAAATCATTAACATGTTGATGTTCACAGGATCAAGTGGAGGTGGAGGTGGTGCAGCTGAAAGGCGTCCGAATCAGAGCGCCAATCACTAGGATGAAGACCGGCACCATGGTAACCGGACTCCCTTATTTACTTCCTTATTTACAAAAAATAAATACATCTTAATCTTTACTCTCACTGGACTTGGACTATAGGTGGAGCCCTGATATAACAGATAATTTACTATACAAATCCATTTGCATATTCACATTCCATCCCATAAACACTTACCACTATCAATCCCTGAGGGGGCGTGTCCCAATCCACCATCCCTAATTACTATTCCTTCTATAGGCGACACGAACATCTCACCGTGTTTCTCATATGTTTTACGAATGAAAGGCTTTAGAGGTGATAAATCGTGTTAAAATTGATTAAAGCATGATATTCCAAACCATGACAAATAATTTATGTAAAATAACATGTTGTTTAATGTATTTTGTAGCATCCTATAAGCTATAAAAGCAGCTAAACAACTTCCCTATCATTTATTCTCATTAATAATTCCAGGTTATATGAATATGCATGAATATGCAAATGTTGGAGCATCCTCATATTGTTGCATGAAAGGCAATTTCAGCTTGACCATGAAAACCACCGTCTGTTTATCACTAATGTTTGATAGTTAAGCAAGTCGTTGTCCTGTAACCTCAGTAGTGATTGGTCCAAAAATTTGGTGACATCACAAATTGAGCTTGTATCTTGTAGCCCCATGTCTGAATTAGTTTTTTTTAATGTTTAAATACACCCAAATCTATAATAATCAGAATATCTAAACATAATTCTGTAAATTTAAATTTACATGGGTTTAATTTTAGGTTCGTTATTAGGAATGGCAGGAAGACTTGCAGTGACTAGAAATTTGCATATTAATGTATATTCATATTTTGGCATTAAAGGTGTATAAATGGAGGCCATTTTAATTCTTAGGTAATTTTAAACAATTTTCCTACATTGTAATCTTGTGTAGTGTGTGATTTTTTTTATTTTTTTTTAAAGATTGTTTTTTTTTGTCTTGTTATAGATGCCAGTCTATGTGATGGGTCTAACGAGCAGCGAGACTCCGTTCTCCTTCGGTAACGCGCTTCCAGGTCTCACGTTCCACTGGAGCGTGACCAAGAGAGACATCCTGGATGTCCACACACGCCATTCAGAGGTGAGAGAAGATCAGGAGTGCTAGTGGACACTACAGCATTATAACACTCGTAAAATAAAGAAACCAACATTTTTCTCATAACTCTCTGTTGTACACGGTGCATTTTTCAGTTTAGATTTCACCTTGGCTTGGCTGCTTCTGTGAGCTTGTTTATCAAACTCCCAGGAGAGAGAAAGTTCTTGCTTCATAAACTTTTTTTATTTTCCTGCCAGCTGAGTTGTGTAACATATTTCTGTCTCGACTTTGTGGTTGCCTTTTGGGAATCTTGGCTCAGATAATAATGAGAACTTCATTATTTATTTTTATTCTTACTAATTAAAAGGGGCTGTCGTGTTGTGTTCACAAAGCCACTTCTGTCTGTTTTCCTTTTTTCATGATGGAACAAACTTTTTCATAATTGACCTAAATACAGAGTCTGCATTATTTGTTAATTTTGCTCATTTGAAATCAAACACCATTTTTAGCATTGCAATTGGGTCGGTATTTAGGTAGCCTTGTTATATTCCCTTTTGAGGTAAAGAGTTTGTTCCTGTCATGGACTTGGTTTCGGTATGTTTTAACCAAGATGAGGGCAAAAATCAGTTGATCAGATTGTTCAATGAAAAATCAGGTTCTCAATAACGGTCCTGTTGTAAGTGGGGGACTTGCCATGAGACGAGGCTTAGCAGGTTTGGTCATGATGAGAGAGGTCTCGACTTGGTTTGAGACAGGATTGGACGTGATGGGACGGATCTCAATATGACGAGACAGGGTGTGTTGGGACTGACCTGAAACGGGACTTGACTTGATGTGAGTTGAGACGGAACTTTACTTGATGGAAGATGGGACTTTGACAGAAGAGGACACTGGTCCTGGGCTTGGCGGAAGACGCCACTGGTCCTGGGCTTGGCGGAAGACGCCACTGGTCCTGGGCTTGGCGGGAGACGCCACTGGTCCTGGGCTTGGCGGGAGACGCCACTGGTCCTGGGCTTGGCGGGAGACGCCACTGGTCCTGGGCTTGGCGGGAGACGCCACTGGTCCTGGGCTTGGCGGGAGACGCCACTGGTCCTGGGCTTGGCGGGAGACGCCACTGGTCCTGGGCTTGGCGGGAGACGCCACTGGTCCTGGGCTTGGCGGGAGACGCCACTGGTCTTGAGACAGGACTTCTCTTGAGATGGGTACTTGCCTTGAGATAGGCTTTGCCTTGATGGAAGATGGGGTTACCTCAAGAATGGGGCATGACTGAATAGGACAGGACGAGCCTCAGTATGATGTGATGGGACTTGGTGTGAGATTATCCTTTTAACGAGGTTTTTTCCTGGTTTCAAGGAAACCAGTTGAATTGTTGGCTGGTTTAAATGTATCTTTCATACGACGTATTGTTGTTCATATCTGCAAACACGTTGAATTGTCTAGGAAGAGGAGACACCTATAACAAACCCCATAATAATAGTAGAAACCTTTACTGTCACATGTACAGTACAGTGAAATTCTTTCTTTGCGTCTGGAGCTGAGAGGGTTAAGGACTAGGCTGTGGCAGCTTGGCAGTGCTAGGGCTCTTACTCTCAACCTTCTGATCAGTAGCCCAGAGCCTTAACCTCTGATCCACCACTGCCACAGTGAAGACATATCTCTCTTTATGAACTCAGGAAAAGATTTAAAGCTCTTTACAGAGCGACTATGATCATCCTCCTCTGTGTCTGAAGTTAATTATCCACTTTTTCGACTCTTTCTCGTCTCCCTCAGGCCTCCATTAAACTTTCTGCTGAGCACAACTTTGCCATGAGCGTGTCAGGCCGCAGTAAAGGCCGCACTGGACTGAGGGTGGTGGTGCGAGCGACAGTTCCAGAAGCTGGGCACCTGTGGGGCAACAAGCTGGAGCTGAGTGACGAGATTCAGATCCAGGTAACCCGTACTGCCGTTCTACTACTGTTCAAATTGCATGCACCAGGAGAAAAGATGTCACGTCTTAAGAGGAACGCTGTGTTCTCCGGACTTTAACTCAGTGGTTCGGTTCTGTAATTTTTGTCAGGTTTATGAGAAATTGCAGCTGCTGAATCCAGAAGTGCAGGCTGAGGAGATTTTAATGTCCCCGAACTCCTTATTAAACCTTCAAACCAACCGGTAAGTACAGTAACACACAGTAACAGTAAGTTTAGAGTCAGTTTTAAATAAATATATATTGCATATTATGTTAAAATACAACACTGTTTGTATGATGTTAATGAGATATTGCTGATGTTCCTCCGTGTTCAGGGATGGAGTGGGTTCTCTGTCGTATCGGGTTCTAGACTGTCCTGATAAAGCTCCTCTCATCCACGTGGATGATAACGGCCATCTCACGTCAGGCTCTCTGACGGGCACGGCGTCGTTACAGATCACCGCTCAGGAGAGCTTCGGGGTCAACCAGACCATCATCCTCGCTGTGAAGGTAACGCCTACTTTCTGCCCATAATACCATTATAGTGCTGGTGTTTAGGCTTGGGGTGATTGATGATGGTATCAGGAATTGTCGGTAGATGTTTTTGTGTTGTTGTTGGTGATGGTGTTTTCGTTTGCGATGGTGTTGATGTTCATCTTGACGGTGGTGTTTGCAGGTGGTGACTGTGTCGTACCTGAGACTGAGCACCAGTCCAGTTTTCTACACCTCTAACAGAGAGATGTTGTCGGCCGTCCCGCTCGGCTCCGTCCTCACCTTCACCGTCCACTTCCACGACAGCAGCGGTGAAGCTCTGCACAGCCACAACTCCCAGCTCACCTTCTCCACCAACAGGTACACCTCCACTCACCTCTGCACTCTGAACAGATGTGTACAGGAGTGCACTCAAATAAGTGTCCTAGTTCAAATTAATTCTATGATTAAAAAATATATACATTTATATGTCTATAATTAGCAGTCCACTATTTATAATCGTATTTAGGACACATTTGTACAATTTTTCCATATTTAATTAGACGGTTGATAAATGTTTTTTTTTTCTTTTCTTTTTTTTCTCTCCTCATTTCTAAATAAATCCGTTTCCACCTGAGCGAGTGGATTTAATGAGCAATGTGAGGAGCGAACACAAGACTGTCTGCCCCTGGGGAGAACCCCATTCATCACACACGTTCTAATAGTTTCCTCTGAGAGAGACGGAGAGGAAGAGATTGACAGACAGGAAGATGGTTGCAGAGAGATGGGGAAAGAGACAGACTGATAGAGAGAGGGAGAGAGACTGATACAGAGATACAGGGTGAGAGAGAGAGATGGACACAGAGATACGAGAAAGAGAGAGATGGATACAGGGACAGAGAGAGAGAGAGATGGATGCAGAGATACAGGGTGAGAGAGAGAGTGAGAGAGATGGATACAGGGTGATAGAGAGAGTGAGAGAGATGGATACAGGGCGAGAGAGAGAGATGGATACAGGGCGAGGGAGGAGAGATGGATACAGGGCGAGGGAGGAGAGATGGATACAGAGCGAGAGAGAGAGATGGATACAGAGAGAGAGATGGATACAGAGATACAGGGTGAGAGAGAGAGATGGATACATGGTGAGAGAGAGAGAGAGATGGATACAGGGAGAGAGAGAGAAAGAGAGAGATATGGATACAGAGATACAGGATGAGAGAGAGATGAGAAGTAGACAAGAATACAGACAAAGAGACAGAGAGAGAGATGGATACTGCGAAATGGGGAGAGAGACAGATATAGTAAAGATTCTGAGACAGGTAAATGCAGAAAGACACAGATACTGGAAGAGAGACTTGGAGAGATACAGAGACATAGAGAGAGACGGAAGGATACAGAGAGATGGGGAGAGCGACAGACTGATATAGACAAATAAACAGAGATGAAGAGAGACCGATGGATACAGAGAGACAGACAGGTGCTGCAGTTATTATGCAGTCGAATCTGTGCTCAGACTCCTCTGAGACCCTGGAGTTTATTTATTGACTCGGCGTGTTTACAGTGTTCAGGGTGTTTACAGTGTTCAGGGTGTTTACAGTGTTTGCAGTGTTCAGGGTGTTTACAGTGTTTACAGTGTTTGCGGTGTTCAGGGTGTTTGCGGTGTTCAGGGTGTTTGCGGTGTTCAGGGTGTTTGCGGTGTTCAGGGTGTTTGCGGTGTTCAGGGTGTTTGCGGTGTTCAGGGTGTTTGCGGTGTTCAGGGTGTTGGGTGTTTGCGGTGTTCAGGGTGTTGGGTGTTTACAGTGTTCAGGGTGTTGGGTGTTTACAGTGTTCAGGGTGTTGGGTGTTTACAGTGTTCAGGGTGTTTACAGTGTTTACAGTGTTCAGGGTGTTTACAGTGTTTACAGTGTTCAGGGTGTTTACAGTGTTTACAGTGTTCAGGGTGTTTACAGTGTTCAGGGTGTTTACAGTGTTCAGGGTGTTTACAGTGTTCAGGGTGTTTACAGTGTTTACAGTGTTCAGGGTGTTTACAGTGTTTACAGTGTTCAGGGTGTTTACAGTGTTCAGGGTGTTTACAGTGTTTGCAGTGTTCAGGGTGTTTGCAGTGTTCAGGGTGTTTACAGTGTTCAGGGTGTTTGCAGTGTTCAGGGTGTTTGCAGTGTTCAGGGTGTTTGCAGTGTTTACAGTGTTCAGGGTGTTTACAGTGTTTACAGTGTTCAGGGTGTTTACAGTGTTCAGGATGTTTACAGTGTTTACAGTGTTCAGGGTGTTTACAGTGTTTACAGTGTTCAGGGTGTTTACAGTGTTTACAGTGTTTACAGTGTTCAGGGTGTTTACAGTGTTCAGGGTGTTTACAGTGTTCAGGGTGTTTACAGTGTTTGCAGTGTTCAGGGTGTTTAGTGTTTGCAGTGTTCAGGGTGTTTAGTGTTTGCAGTGTTCAGGGTGTTTGCAGTGTTCAGGGTGTTTGCAGTGTTCAGGGTGTTTGCAGTGTTTACAGTGTTCAGGGTGTTTACAGTGTTCAGGTTGTTTACAGTGTTTACAGTGTTCAGGATATTTAGTGTTTACAGTGTTCAGGGTGTTTACAGTGTTTACAGTGTTCAGGGTGTTTACAGTGTTTACAGTGTTCAGGGTGTTTACAGTGTTTACAGTGTTCAGGGTGTTTACAGTGTTTACAGTGTTCAGGGTGTTTACAGTGTTTACAGTGTTCAGGGTGTTTACAGTGTTTACAGTGTTTACAGTATTCAGGGTGTTTACAGTGTTTACAGTGTTTACAGTATTCAGGGTGTTTACAGTGTTTACAGTGTTTACAGTATTCAGGGTGTTTACAGTGTTTACAGTGTTTACAGTATTCAGGGTGTTTACAGTGTTCAGGGTGTTTACAGTGTTCAGGGTGTTTACAGTGTTCAGGTTGTTTACAGTGTTTACAGTGTTCAGGGTGTTTACAGTGTTTACAGTGTTCAGGATATTTAGTGTTTACAGTGTTCAGGATATTTAGTGTTTACAGTGTTCAGGGTGTTTACAGTGTTTACAGTGTTCAGGGTGTTTACAGTGTTTACAGTGTTCAGGGTGTTTACAGTGTTCAGGGTGTTTACAGTGTTCAGGGTGTTTACAGTGTTCAGGATGTTTACAGTGTTTACAGTGTTCAGGGTGTTTACAGTGTTCAGGATGTTTACAGTGTTTACAGTGTTCAGGGTGTTTACAGTGTTTACAGTGTTTACAGTGTTCAGGGTGTTTACGGTGTTTACAGTGTTCAGGGTGTTTACGGTGTTCAAGGTGTGCAGTGTTTGCAGTGTTCGGGGTGTTTAGTGTTCAGGATGTTTACAGTGTTTACAGTGTTCAGGGTGTTTACAGTGTTCAGGGTGTTTACAGTGTTTACAGTGTTTACAGTGTTCAGGGTGTTTACAGTGTTCACGGTGTTTAGTGTTCACGGTGTTTAGTGTTCACGGTGTTTAGTGTTCACGGTGTTTACAGTGTTCACGGTGTTTACAGTGTTCACGGTGTTCAGGATGTTTACGGTGTTTACAGTGTTTACGGTGTTTACAGTGTTCAGGGTGTTTACAGTGTTCAGGGTGTTTACAGTGTTCAGGGTGTTTACAGTGTTTACAGTGTTCAGGGTGTTTACAGTGTTTACAGTGTTTACAGTGTTCAGGGTGTTTACAGTGTTCAGGGTGTTTGCAGTGTTTGCAGTGTTCGGGGTGTTTGCAGTGTTTGCAGTGTTCGGGGTGTTTGCAGTGTTTGCAGTGTTCGGGGTGTTTGCAGTGTTTGCAGTGTTCGGGGTGTTTAGTGTTTACAGTGTTCAGAGTGTTTACAGTGTTCAGGGTGTTTACAGTGTTCAGGATGTTTACGGTGTTTGCAGTGTTTACAGTGTTCAGGGTGTTTAGTGTTTACAGTGTTCAGGGTGTTTAGTGTTTACAGTGTTCAGGGTGTTTACGGTGTTTGCAGTGTTTACAGTGTTCAGGATGTTTACAGTGTTTGCAGTGTTCAGGGTGTTTAGTGTTTACAGTGTTCAGGGTGTTTACAGTGTTCAGGATGTTTACGGTGTTTGCAGTGTTTACAGTGTTCAGGGTGTTTAGTGTTTACTGTTTACAGTTTACAGTGTTCAGGGTGTTTAGTGTTTAGAGTGTTGGGGGTGGTTAGTGTTTACAGGGGTCAGGGTGTTTAGTGTTTACAGTGTTCAGGTTGTTTACAGTGTTTACAGTGTTCAGGATATTTAGTGTTTACAGTGTTCAGGGTGTTTGCAGTGTTTACAGTGTTCAGGGTGTTTGCAGTGTTTACAGTGTTTGCAGTGTTCAGGGTGTTTGCAGTGTTCAGGGTGTTTGCAGTGTTCAGGGTGTTTGCAGTGTTCAGGGTGTTTACAGTGTTTACAGTGTTCGGGGTGTGCAGTGTTTGCAGTGTTCGGGGTGTTTACAGTGTTCAAGATGTTTACAGTGTTTACAGTGTTCAGGGTGTTTACAGTGTTTACAGTGTTCAGGGTGTTTACAGTGTTCAGGGTGTTTACAGTGTTCAGGGTGTTTACAGTGTTCAGGTTGTTTACAGTGTTCAGGGTGTTTACAGTGTTCAGGGTGTTTGCAGTGTTCAGGGTGTTTGCAGTGTTCAGGGTGTTTGCAGTGTTCAGGTTGTTTACAGTGTTTACAGTGTTCAGGGTGTTTGCAGTGTTCAGGTTGTTTACAGTGTTTACAGTGTTCATGATATTTAGTGTTTACAGTGTTCAGGGTGTTTACAGTGTTTACAGTGTTCAGGGTGTTTACAGTGTTTACAGTGTTCAGGGTGTTTACAGTGTTCAGGGTGTTTACAGTGTTCAGGGTGTTTACAGTGTTTACAGTGTTCAGGGTGTTTACAGTGTTTACAGTGTTTACAGTATTCAGGGTGTTTACAGTATTCAGGGTGTTTACAGTATTCAGGGTGTTTACAGTGTTCAGGGTGTTTACAGTGTTCAGGATGTTTACAGTGTTTACAGTGTTCAGGGTGTTTACAGTGTTCAGGATGTTTAGTGTTTACAGTGTTCAGGGTGTTTACAGTGTTTACAGTGTTCAGGGTGTTTACGGTGTTCAAGGTGTGCAGTGTTTGCAGTGTTCGGGGTGTTTAGTGTTCAGGATGTTTACAGTGTTTACAGTGTTCAGGGTGTTTACAGTGTTCAGGGTGTTTACAGTGTTCAGGGTGTTTACAGTGTTTACAGTGTTCACAGTGTTTACAGTGTTCACGGTGTTTACAGTGTTCAGGGTGTTTACAGTATTCAGGGTGTTTACAGTATTCAGGGTGTTTACAGTGTTCAGGGTGTTTACAGTGTTCAGGATGTTTACAGTGTTTACAGTGTTCAGGGTGTTTACAGTGTTCAGGATGTTTAGTGTTTACAGTGTTCAGGGTGTTTACAGTGTTTACAGTGTTCAGGGTGTTTACGGTGTTCAAGGTGTGCAGTGTTTACAGTGTTCAGGATGTTTAGTGTTTACAGTGTTCAGGGTGTTTACAGTGTTTACAGTGTTCACGGTGTTTACAGTGTTCACGGTGTTTACAGTGTTCACGGTGTTTACAGTGTTCAGGGTGTTTACAGTGTTTACAGTGTTCAGGATGTTTACGGTGTTTACAGTGTTCAGGGTGTTTACAGTGTTCAGGGTGTTTACAGTGTTTACAGTGTTTACAGTGTTTACAGTGTTCAGGGTGTTTGCAGTGTTTGCAGTGTTCGGGGTGTTTAGTGTTTACAGTGTTCAGGGTGTTTACAGTGTTCAGGATGTTTACGGTGTTTACAGTGTTTACAGTGTTCAGGGTGTTTAGTGTTTACAGTGTTCAGGGTGTTTAGTGTTTACAGTGTTCAGGGTGTTTAGTGTTTACAGTGTTCAGGGTGTTTAGTGTTTACAGTGTTCAGGGTGTTTAGTGTTTACAGTGTTCAGGGTGTTTACGGTGTTTACAGTGTTTACAGTGTTCAGAGTGTTTAGTGTTTACAGTGTTCAGGGTGTTTACGGTGTTTGCAGTGTTCAGGATGTTTAGTGTTTACAGTGTTCAGGGTGTTTGCAGTGTTTGCAGTGTTCAGGGTGTTTAGTGTTTACAGTGTTCAGGGTGTTTACGGTGTTTACAGTGTTCAGGATGTTTACGGTGTTTACAGTGTTCAGGATGTTTACGGTGTTTACAGTGTTCAGGGTGTTTAGTGTTTACAGAGTTCAGGATGTTTACAGAGTTCAGGATGTTTACAGTGTTCAGGATGTTTACGGTGTTTACAGTGTTCAGGATGTTTACAGTGTTTACAGTGTTCAGGATGTTTACAGTGTTTACAGTGTTCAGGGTGTTTACGGTGTGTTCAGGATGTTTACGGTGTGTTCAGGATGTTTACGGTGTTTACAGTGTTCAGGATGTTTACGGTGTTCAGGGTGTTTACAGTATTTGCAGTGTTTGGGGTGTTTGCAGTGTTCAGTGGAGGAGGATGTTAGTGTTAACGGTGTTAAACATGCAGTTAATCAGCTACAGCCAGGTCTTTAAATCAAACCAGTCATTTAATCAACCAATTATTTATTTATGACGTCAATAACAAAATAAATCGTATTAATATGATCACAGATTTTACATTCGGTGCTGAAGTGAGAGCTACTGAATATTTCACCATCTCACACACACACAGATAGAATAAAGCACACGTGACATCACACACTTCATGCCCAAGCACTCTGTCCGGGACCATGTCTTAGAAGATAAAAGAATAACTTTAAGAACGTTATGAATTATTCTTCAAGCTGCATGAAATTCTCTTCAAAGGACTGAGATTTAGAGATTTGAAATCAGCCGTGCTCTCTGGGTGGGCGGGGCATGTCGTACCTGCGACATAAATTAGTGAATCTGTGCATTAATTGTGTAGTTGTACGTTCTGAATCTCACCTTCTCCTGCTACATTAAACCTGATACATTTTTGTGACTCCTGTTTATATTTGAATTCCCCTCAGTATTTGTAAGCATTTTTTTAAACAGCTTATTCTTACAATTCCTGCTCTCTTCTCGCTCTCGTGTGTGTGTGTGTGTGTGTGTGTGTGTGTGTGTGTGTATGTGTGTAGGGACGACCTGGTGCAGGTGGGTAAAGGTGTGAGTAACAGCTCTCTCACAGTGAGGACAGTAAACGTGGGTTTGACGCTGTTGGGTGTTTGGGATTCGGAGCAAAGCGGCCTGGTGGATTACGTCGCTCTGCCCGTCCATCACGCCATCCAGCCGGCCGACGCCCACGACCTGGTGCCCGCTGACGTCGTGTGTTTTTCAGCGCAGCTCGTCAGCCGTGACGGTGAGTTCATAACGCCAGTCATTTTAACTTACTACTATTTGTTGTTATTATTATTATTATTATTATTATTAATAATCCTGTCATTACTGTGTTTGTTGTCAGGGCTCTCAGGAACGTGGAGCTCTTCATCCAGCGCCATCCTGGAGATCCATCCTAAAACGGGCGTGGCTGTAGCTAGAGACGTGGGCACTGTGACGGTTTATTACGAGATTCCAGGACAGCTGCGCACTTACAGAGAGGTGATGAACAATAAAATCCCTTTTCATAAAACGATACTGTGTAAGCGCTTTATAAACCCGTTATAATGCCTCATAATGCTTCAGTACAGCACTGCCTCGATGACCTCATTAACTCGAAGCAGCTTTCCAGACATCAGGCTTTGTTTTCAGTGATGAGGAACTGTTTTGGTCCTGGAGGCCAAAACGAAGACTACAGAAATATAAACAGACGTGTAGAAAGAGGCCCCGGACGAGAAACGTTTAAAGATGGAGATGGAAAGAGGAAGAAAACTTCTTCTCGGCGAGGGTTATCGCTGTCGTGGAGAATCCTTGGGATCATTTCAGATATCCGAGAAGTTCTAGGTTATATGGAAGAGCAGTAGTGTGAAGTCATAAAGCACTTTTTAATATTCCAACACCTAAAAAGCTGAGAAATGCAGTTCTGTAAAATAAAAAAAATGATTCATACAGCACTAGTTGTTCTAACTGTCCTATAAATAATAACGCATGGTACATTAACCAGTGTAGAACATAATTTTATATACAGGTGGACAGAATTTAGGGAGATCTTATCTTATACACTGAGATACGTATAGTCTGTAAGCGGTGAGTCCTGCATCACTGTAAGGAATGAAAAGGAACACCAAGGACCATCTAAACTGCACTGAGGAACTCCCTTTATGTTATTATTTTTATTGTGTGTGTGTGTGTGTGTGTGTGTGTTAGGTCGTCGTGAACAGTGTCTCCAAGACAATCATCATGGTTCCCTCTGGTTCTGTGAGAAACGAGAGAGAAACCAAAGTGCTCCTGACCACCCGAGAGCGAGGAACCAACCTCATCGGTACGTCCAGCTGAGTTGTTTTTCTAAAATTTTCTGAAAATGCTTTTTCAACTGCGAGAACGAAATTAACATCCGAGTTTAAAATGTATGAGCAGTGGGATTAAAGTCAATCTGACGTTTACAGCCAGGATTAGACAAAATTTCTGGATTGATCTGGATTACGAGATGAACTCTGATCCAGGTTTGAAATCTGCGTACACAATTATAGTTTGGAATTAAAAGAATAACAATAAATTATTTGAACTTTTGATCAACTTCAGATAAACAGTTCTTTTAATAAGTGTGTGCATTTATTTATTTATTTATTTATTTGTACGTACAGGAAGCTGCTCTCTCGCTCAGTTGGAAAGCGTCGCCTCTCTGCAGCCGGAGAAGTCCATCAGCTGCCGTCTGCAGTTCACCAGCGACGCCGTTGACTTCTCCGCTCACGACGTCTATCACACGCACACCGCCTTCGACACGAGCACAGGTGAGTGTACACCTGGTGTACTTTTATGGTTGAAAAGCAGAGGACAGTTTGAGATCGTCTCCCTAACGTAGTAAACCTGGAGGAGAGCCTCAGAGAGTCTGAATTAAATCGCTGAACGTGTGGATGAGGAGAATCTGTGTGCTGCAGGTGTGTACAGCTGTGTGTTGACCCTCGGGCCGATGACGGAGCAGCAGGTGAAGGTTCTGGGCGTGTCCATGAGCAGCGTGAGGGTGGAGGCGGATGTGGAGGGAAGCCGTTTTTCAGGAGAGCGAGTCAGCGCTGAGCTGCAGGTGAATCCCGGGTTCTACTCCGATCAAACGCACATCATCCTGAGCAGCCAGCACACCACCGCCGAGCTCAGTGTGTACGGAGCCACGGGACTGCTGCAGAACCTGCAGGTACGTCGACACGTCACGCCTCCGTCATGTGTCCAGTCACGCCTCCATCATACCCCCATCACAGCTCCATCTCCATACATTTACAGAGTTTCAATAGCTCTCTCATGCTAAGCTAGCTCTCACTCACTAGGCTAGCTTTTGCTTGTTACATTTCATCATGTATTTTGAGTGAATTATTATTTTGTTACTGTTTAGATTTTGTAATGAAAAAATGGTTTTTGATTAACATTTCAACCTTAGATGTTTTTTTTTTTTTTTCCATGAGCAAAAAAACACGACGAAAATTTCGAGCCTTTTTTCCCCCCTTAATTTTAATTTTGGCTTTTTTGAATTCTGAATAAGACCGTGTGTGCCGTAAACTCTGCTCTCTCCTTGCCTTGACCTGTAGGTGAAGTCGAGCTCTCCCTCCATCCTGGTCCAGGAGAAGGAGGTTTCCTCCACCTACCCGAGCTTCATCAGATACACCGTGACCCTGCTTAACCTGCGTGACGTCACGTCTGCCTCTCTGACCGTGTCGAGTCCCGGCAGTGAACAACAGCTGATCGTCCCCATCACCGTCGTACACACTGCAGACACCAGCTCCACCACCAGAGGTTCTCTGTTCCACCCTCTCTCCATCTTTCAGCTCAGGAACATTAGAGTCGTTAGAGTTTCCACTTCAGCTTTACACAGAACTTTACACAGATTATTTCAATTTAAAGATGGCGCTTAACAAAGTAACAGTAACGCTTAACGAAGTAACACCGCTTATCAAGGTGACACCGTCGCTTAACGAGGTAACAGTATCGCTTAACGAAATAACAGCGTCGCATAACGAAATAACAACGTCGCTTAACGAGCTTACAGCGTCGCTTAACGAAGTAACAAGGTCGCTTAACGAAGTAACAAGGTCGCTTAACGAAGTAACAAGGTCGCTTAACGAAGTAACAAGGTCGCTTAACGAAGTAACAACGTCGCTTAATGAAGTAACAACGTCGCTTAACGAAGTAACAACGTCGCTTAACAAGGTAATATGTTGCTTAAGGAAATAATAACGTCGATTAACAAGGTTACAACGTTGCTTAACAAGGTTACAACGTCGCTTAACAAGCTTACAACGTCGCTTAACGAAATAATGTCGCTTAACGAAGTAACAATGTCGCTTAACGAAGTAACAATGTCGCTTAACGAAGTAACAATGTCGCTTAACGAAGTAACAATGTCGCTTAACGAAGTAACAACGTCGCTTAACGAGCTAACAACGTCGCTTAACGAAATAACAGCGTCGCATAACGAAATAACAGCGTCGCTTAACGAAGTAACAGCGTCGCTTAACGAGCTTACAACGTCGCTTAACGAGCTTACAACGTCGCTTAACGAGCTTACAACGTCGCTTAACGAAGTAACAACGTCGCTTAACGAAGTAACAACGTCGCTTAACGAAGTAACAACGTCGCTTAACGAGCTTGTAACGTCGCTTAACGAGCTTGTAACGTCGCTTAACGAGCTTACAACGTCGCTTAACGAAATAACAGCGTCGCTTAACGAAGTAACAGCGTCGCTTAACGAGCTTACAACGTCGCTTAACGAGCTTACAACGTCGCTTAACGAAGTAACAACGTCGCTTAACGAAGTAACAACGTCGCTTAACGAAGTAACAACGCTGCTTAACGAAGTAACAATGTCGCTTAACGAAGTAACAACGCTGCTTAACGAAGTAACCACGTCGCTTAACAAGGTAATATGTTGCTTAAGGAAAGAATAACGTCGCTTAACAAGGTTACAACGTCGCTTAACGAAGTAACAATGTCGCTTAACGAAGTAACAATGTCGCTTAATGAAGTAACAATGTCGCTTAACAAGGTAATATGTTGCTTAAGGAAATAACGTTGCTTAACAGGGTAACAACGTCGCTTAACAGGGTAACAACATCGTTTAACGGGGTAACAACGTCGCTTAACGGGGTAACAACGTCGCTTAACGGGGTAACAACGTCGCTTAACGGGGTAACAACGTCGCTTAACGGGGTAACAACGTCTCTTAAAGTAACGATGTCACACACCAAAGTAAAGATGTTTAACAGAGTAAACTGAATCACTTAATAGATTAATGTCATTTAACGATGCAACGTCGTCACTTAACGGAGTAACAATGTCGCTTCATAAAGTTGCTATGTAGCTGAATAATGTTGTAATGTGTACTGTAATATTTTTACAGCTTTAAAGATACTTTCCCAGGTGAAAGATTGCTTTTGTGACAACAGAAAAAATGATGAGCTGAATGTTTAGTGTTTTAATATTTTTCCTCTGTGTCATTTATAAATATCAGCTTCCTGTGGGACAGTAGAGTGGATTCGGTGAGCTCTCTTCAGGGGTCAGTGTATTGATTTGTAGCGGGTTGATAAATGTGGTATTATACCTGTGTGTGACAGCGGGCGTGGTCGGAGGAGAGGGAGTCGGGATCCTGCAGCAGTTTATGGACTCGTATCAGGTCATGTTCTTCACCCTGTTTGCTCTCCTGGCTGGCACGGCCGTCATCGTTATCGGTAAGCAGCTCATCGTCCGTAACTCATACAGTCTACAGTCTGCCTTTTATTTATTTTATACCGTGTGTGTATTAGGTTTCCATAGCGACATGTTCATCCCTATGTGACATGTAATAACAGGATGATAATATATATGTGCAATAACATAAAGAAAAGGGAAGAGAAGTTCTTGAAGAAACACTGATCCTGTCTGATCCTGGGTATCGGATCGGCGCTGTCTTTAACATGTACTCTGCAATAATCTGAAGGTAACCGTGATGTGATGGTGTGCTGATGATTTTCTCTTCCTCCACAGTGTGTCACGCCATTTTCTCTCCAAAAGACCCATCAGTTCATCCTCCCTTCATCGCGAGGACTCCACCCCCTCCAGGTACTGCGTACACCTGTTCCAGTTCCTGTTCCTCTTCCTGTCTGTGAATCAGTGTTTTTATCTCTTGACCGGGTGCTTTTATTTTTTTCTTCATAACACAGATACATTGTTAAATAAATACTTTGCGTGTTAACGTCTCCTCGTTTCCTGCCGCAGCGTCTCCGGTCGCCAGTCATTTTAACCACTCGTCCGATCTGAGGTGCAGCCCGAAACTGCGTCTGTTCTCTCCGGACTACAACTCTCGCTGAAGTCCAGCCGGAAATACGCAAACATCGCTCCGTCTGCAGTCCCAAGTGCCTTTAACACGAAGAAAAACGCACTCAAAAGTGTGTGTGTGTTTGTGTGTGTGTGTGTGTGTGTGTGTGCGCTCAGTAAACCGGAATTAGCACTCAAGTGTGTGTGAGATTTGTTGCACTGCAGGTAGACGTGTGTGTGTGTGTGTGTGTGTGTGTGTGTTGCTTCCTGATACTTACTTTTGCTCATTTATGTTTTGTTTTTGTAAAACCGGTTATTTATAATATCCCAGCTTGTCTTTTTGTTTTTTCTTTTTTTTCCTCTGCATCTTTTATAACTCCGGGCATTTTTTTTTTCTTCCAGTCAATCTGATGAATCTGTGAAAACTCAGGACCTCACATCCAACACGCTAATCACGTGATGTAGCGCGTTATTATTATTATTATTATTGTTAGTATCATTATAATATTGTGAAAATACTAGGTCTAGTGTCATCACTGAATCCGTCCTCGCTACGCATCGCTCGGGAAAAAAGTGTGTTAATGCAGAAATAAAAAATCCTCGGCCAGTTTTTTTTTGTTGTTGTTTGTTTGTGAAGTGAAAACGTTTCTACTGTTTTTGACACGGCGTTAATTCGTCTCGTCTGAGCCACTGGGCAGCTTCTCCATTACTCGTGTGAAACAAGTGACGTTCTTAAATTACTGCTCGCATCTGAGGAACAAAAGTCTGAGTCGGCTAGCAAGAACTGTTTTTAATCAGAAATAATAATAATAATAATAATCTCAAGTGGCGATGTGTTGGGGCCCAAGCACCATTCACAGCTCACGCCTCCTAGTGCCTAGTTCTTGCCAGGTTGCATCAAATATTAAAGCAACTATAGATTTGGTTTTTCGATGATATCTCAATGCTAACACTGATGTGTGCGCTGCAAGCTGATTGGCTGATAGCAGCAAGCTGATTTAAAAAATATATATATTTATTTTTTGTTTAACCCCAGTAGAAATTCCGCTCACAGATTAGCCACAACGATGCAGGACACCAAATTTCAGCCTGATCTGACTTGCAGTGCCTGAGAAACTTATTCGAATTTAACCCCGCCCCCTATGGATGGCCACGCCCCAACCTTTACACATGACCTCAGCATTTCAAGTTTCATGCAGATCCGTGTAAAATGCCACGTGTTGCAGCCGACCGAGTAAATTAAGCGCCGCCGTCCTGTAGTTGTAAGATGTGGCGGCCATTTTGTTTAGAAACGTGTTTTGAGGAAGTTTTTGTAACGATGTGGCAAAAGTCCAAGCACTACTTCTCAAAATTAGTTTTTGCATATTATGTAAATGAGGTGAAATGTCTGAAGCAGCTACAGTTTTCTCGACACGATTAGTTTTAGTGGAGAAGAAGAAAAAATAATAATGAAAACGATAGTGTTCCTGTCACTAGGTGCTTGGCTAATCATTTTTTTTTCTCAACTAACGATGTTTCCTTATTAATACACTTTTAGTGTACGTTTTAGTTTACAGAATTACAAAGAAATTCTATTGATTATTCATTAAAGTCATTATAATTAGAAGAGAATTAGAAAAAAAAAAAAACACGCCAGAATTGGACTATTGTGCAGATTAATTATTGATATTTAATGAATATATAATTATCTGCACGCTAACAATGACACGTATCACTGTATGTTAACGATGAACACCAGAAATCATTTAAATAAGTTTATATCTCCCCATGTTTCTGGGTGAAAAGGGAAAATGTACGTGCGTTTTTGAAGAAATCTGTACTAGATTTTTGAGGAAATTATAAACAGTTTATTGGTCGTGGACTCAGACTTTTAAACCCCGTTTAACCCGAGATTCCTCACGTATTCCAGCGTATACTGTACACCTGACTTTTGTGAATGATTTTTTTTATCAGAATTGTGAATTTATTTAACCTGTATACCTCAGGGGTCAGGGCTCGGTACCATGTTGTTGGTGTTTCTCCGCCTAAGACTGCAGCGGCGTATAAAATAAAATAACGATTGTTTTTTTTTTTATTATTTCCTCCTGTGAATCACGTGTGAAACTTTGACAATGTGAGTTTTATGTTTTGAGGCATTTAGCCACGCCCCCCTCCTCATCGTCGTCCTCATCACTCAGATGTTTGGAGTTTGTATTTGGATAACAAGGCAAAATACGTCCTGATCATATTTAAATAAATGTATCAGACTGCTTTTCTGTAACGTTTCAACATTTGTTTGCTGTTTTGCTGATTAAAACCTTTTTCTAAAATCTTGTTTGAGTTTTTGTTTTTTTGTTTTGTTTTTTAACCTGAATTCTGCTTGTGATCTTCTTTCCCAGACCTACAGTGCATGAGATTATTTTCTTTTCTCTCTTCAGCGGCCATGTAAAGTTTAATAAACAAATCGCAGGGTTTTTATTTTTATTTTTTATGGTCAGGCGTTTTATTCACGTTATACATCATTTTGTTTGTTTTGTCTTTAAATCGCCACCTTTTTATAACTGATAAATATTATTATCTAACCTAAAAAATGAATTCTATTTTAATTCTAAATACAATTGAGGTAAATTTCCAAAATCTTAAAATATATTGCTTTAATTACAATTTAAAAGTTTATTCCTTCTTTTGTCTGTTTACTTTCTTTTTTTATAAATATGTAAAAGCTAAGGAAATTTTGTTTATTTTCTAAATGTATCCTTGTATATATTTTATTTTTCCTCATTTGATTTAAAATATTCATTTAAGTGATACTGTTAGCAAACAAATATTTCATACGCAAGAGAAAGGTTTTTAAACCTTTTGTTTAAGTTTGTTTTTTTTTTTAAACAAAAAATTCCCCATGTTTAATGTGGTGGAGAATCTGATTAGACAAATTTGTCCAAAAAAAACAACAACAACTAATGAATGAGTTAATAATATCAGCCTGACAAAAGCAGGAGGGAATTAAACTCGGTATGTTTGAGGAAGATTTTAATTTTAATTAATGTTAATGACTCTAATCAGAGTCTCCTTTAACACGTCAAACTGATTTTTGGAGTTTAAAATCATTGCAAAATATCTTAAGTGGAAATGGAGAATGTAGCTAATTAACCACAACAATACAATCAACAACAACAGTAATAATAATAATAATAATAATAATAAATGTATTTGAATAGCACTTTTGCTAAAGGTGGTTTACAGACAGTGAAGAAAAATAATATATAAAAACAACCAGCAGAAATAAAATATTAAATAAAATAGAATCAGAGAATAAAGTGCATTAAATAACAGAAAAATAGCATGAAAATGATTTTATTAATCAGTTTATCAATAAGTTAAAGTTTTATTTGATTATTATATGTATATTGTATATTGTATGTATGTAGTGGTGACGTCAGCAGTAGCTCAGACAAGCGTGCCGTTTACAGCCTCTGTTCTGAGTCGAAACGAGTCGGTTCATGTGATTCGGCACACTTGTGAATCATTGTTCGGAGTTGCCGGGAGGAGGAGGAGGAGGAGGAAAGTTTCCAGCTCGCGCAGTTTGTGTGTCCGGTACTCAGCGGTGGTATGGCGGTGTCGGACTCGGGCGGCGCGCGGCTGCGGAACCGGACCGCGCGATCGGAAATAAACCCGGATGTTGGTCGAGTTTGAACCCGAGCAGAGAGTCTGATGGAGAGTCCCGGTCCCGGTTCGGGTGAGAAACCCAGCAAGGCGGCGGAGTGTCTGAGCGAGCTGAACCGGATCATCGAGACGCAGCACGAGCTCCTGGAGCGGCAGAAGGCGCGCATCGCGGAGCTCGAGCTGCAGGTCGCCGAACTGCGCAGCCGCAACGCGCGCGTGCACGAGGAGTACGAGAGGCACCTGCGCACGTGCAGCCTGCATCAGCAGCAGCAGCACAACAACAACCACAGCATCAGCGCTCTCTCCGCTTTAACAGCCATCCAGGAGAAGTAAGCCTTTATCCCACAGATTATTCCAGCTGTGCACAGAATGTGCAAGAATCTCTCTCTCTCACACACACACACACACACACACACACACACACACAGTATCACATAATACAAATCATCTGGTGTTTATTATTTTTTTTCCATCAATACGTCAATTTTATATCCATAGTTTAAATCAAAATGTATTTTATTGTCCTTAATGCAGTGTCACAGTGTCAGGATTTATATCCCTTATTTTAGATGAATATTCGATATTTATAAGGTTTTGCACGATCACAGTTCACAGTTCTATCAGATCCTTGATGTTTTCCGCAGCCTGAGCTTTTACACCGTCGAACTTAATTATAGAATTAAAATCTGTCCTATTTAAAAGCTCAGTTTTGAAGGATAGGAATCAATAGAAACACTTGGCGTGGAGTGAAAACAAAAACAGAGCGTTCATTAACACTAATTCCTGATCATGAAGAGGTTAAATGTGTTTGGTGTTTATGAGAGCAGAGCGTTGCTGAGATTCTTTATATTTTATGGGGTTTTTCCATTAATTTTATATTCTACTTTAAATGAAATGAGTGTAATTGTGTCTTTTAAGCAGTGGCGCAGTGTCAGGATCTTAATCTTAATATATTTTGGATTAATATTCTATATTTATAAGACTTTGGATTGGACAGAAACTTCATTCAGCTTTTGGAGTCTTGTACTTAAATGTAGAATTAATTTTTCCCCCCTTATTTACAGACCGAGGGCTCAGAGGTGCATGATAATAATCAACAAAAATCATTTGCATTTAATGAATAATTCATGCGTTAATTAATACTAATTCCTGATCATGCAGGAGTTTATCTGGTGTTGTTGTTGTTGTTGTTGTTGTTCTAATGCAGTTAATATGTGTTAGGCTTTGACTCTACATCATCTTCATCTCCTTTGCGACAAATAAATAAATAAAATAAAAGCACAGCTGCAGATCGACTCTGTTTTATTGAAAATATCAGACTGAGATGCTTCCTGATGTTCAGATCCTAATTCAGCCAGACGTTTTCACTGGTCCTCACTTTATTCTCTATATTGGAGTTTATATCCTGTGTTTATTAGGCTTCACTCCACAGAGCCGATCGTCTCGGTGCGTTTCTCAGCGTTTGTGGGAGAGAGGCACTGATTAGTGACTTCATTAAATCTGGTTCCTGATTCACGCAGGAGGAAAATGACTTTTGGTGTTGGACTGTTGATTAGAAAATGTTTTCCCCTAATGGAGCGCAGGATCCTAAGTCACTCGCACAGACAGCCTTACGTAGCCTTATGAACATGGAGCAGTTAAAGACAGGTTTCATTGTCTGGTGTCTCCAAGGAGACGAACTGATGAAGATCGAGGAGGAGGACGATCAGAGTTTGTATTATATTATAAACCTCTAGAGCTCACATTTCCTCCTGATAAAGCTCTGACTCCACCGTAGCGGATCAGTTAGTTTGTGTTCCACCACAAACCAGCTCTCCCTTCCCTACAAGAGTGAAAGTTTTCTCCTGACACGACTCCGCCTCAGATTTTTCACCTCTGTAGGGCTTCTGTACACAAAGTGAAAGAGCTTCTTCATGCTCAGAAGGTGGATGGAGATCCTACAGCGTCTCACGTCCATGTTCGGATCTGGTGCCCGGTTTATTGTTAAAACACACCCACTCTAAGGAAACTGTTTTGTTTGTGCCGGTTGTTATGGCAACTTCTAACTGCACACACAATGAGAGTTTCCTGCAAATCCATAACTATTAACGTTAAATAGGAGACATTAAATGGCAGTGCAATAGATATAAGCTAGCCAACTAAAATAACCGGGAATGGCTAAGCGGAAGTCTTACACAAAAGCCTTGAAACTGAGCGAGTCCATCGGAACGCTGTAATAGTGGGCAGTGGATCAAACCACTGTGAGGAATATTAGGAGAAATCACAGAGCACCAGAGAGCACCCTCTCTTACATTGTTGAATTTCTTTGTTTGTTGTCTGCATCACTTCCTGTGTTTGACACCTGTTTTGTTTCCCCTAATTAGTTATTAATTAGTTATTAGTTACCCTGTTTAAGTTGTGTGTTTTCCCTCCTTAGCTGCCAAGCATTGTGTTGTTGTGTTGTTACTTTTATGTTGTTGTGTTTGCACCTTGAGTAGCTGTTGTGTTCATGTTGAGTTTGCCTTGCATTGCATTGCCTTGCCTTGGTCAGCCTTGCCTTGATTAGCCTTGCCTTACTTAGCCTTGCATTGCCTTGCTTAGCCATCCCTTTCTTAGCCTTGTCTTTTTTAGCCTCGCTTAGCCTTGCCTTGCATTGCCTTGCCTTGGTTAGCCTTGCCTTGCTTAGCATTGCCTTCTTTTGCCTTGCCTTACTTAGCTTTGCCTTGCTTAGCCTTCCCTTGCCTTGCCTTTCTTAGCCTTGCTTAGCCTTGCCTTGCCTTGTCTTACTTAGCCTTCCCTTGTTTTGACTTACTTAGCCTTGCTTTGCCTTGTTTTTCTTAGCCTTGCTTAGCCTTGCCTTGCCTCGCCTTGCCTTGCGTTACTTAGCCTTGCCTTGCCTTACTTAGCTTTGCCTTGCCTTGCTTAACCTTGTCCTGCCTTGTCTTTCTTAGCCTTACCTTGCCTTGCTTAGCCTTGCCTCGCTTTGCCTTGTCTTGCGATAAATAGGGGGCGGGACAATTGATGTTTTTTTCATGAAGGGAATTTCCCCCTGGGATTTCCGCCTATGCTGCCCATCATACTGTACTACAGCTACCACCTGGGGAGGGTGAAGGGCCTTACAGTCTTCTAGAACCACTCATGCTGAAGGTTTATATGGTTTATAGTGTTGACTAGGGTTCCATGCCACAGATTTAGTCTGGATTTAGTTTAATGATTTAAATTGTAATTCCTGATCACATCGTAAAGAGCTTCTGCTGAAACTAAACTAATCAGAGCAGCTTCAATTCCTACAGCACAGAGATCACAGTCCACATTTATAGAGCTCATCTTTCATATTCATAGCCTTTATATCTTATTTATATGGCTGTGATTCACACTGGGTGATTATACCGACACTTAACCAGTGCTCTGCAGCAGGAGGAAAACACTGCTGAGGTCATTTATTATTATTATTATTATTATTATTATTATTATTATTATTATTATTATTATTTAAAGCAAATGAATCCCTAATTAACCCTAATTCAGTGAGGAAGTGTTAGTATCTTAATTCAGTCACAAGTGTAACATTTATAGGGTTTATACAGTATTTTATATTTATAGGGTTTATATTTCATATTTACACCACAGCGTTGCTGAATTCTGGATTCTGATTGGTCAGAAGGTGTTGATTAATTTTCCACAGCAGCAGCTCTGAGAGTAGTGTAGTAGTTCTGGGGATGGGATTTATGATATGATATATAAGATATCGTGATTTGTGTTACAGTACGCTTTTCTGAAATGTTATGAATATCGTGATTTATAAAATTAAAAATTGTAAATGCTTTTTTTAAAAATAATAATAATAATTACACTGATATGACTTGATGTGATGTCAAAATTGTGTAATCTTTAAAACTGAAGCAAAAAAAAATCTATCAGTCTTAAATATTTGTATGTATTTTTTTATAAGTAGAAATGTAATTTTTTTTAAAAATATAAAAATAAAAATACATTTATGTATTGCACATTTATTTATTAATACTAAACGAATGTGTTGTTATTTATTATAACAGCAGCACTACTGCATTGCTGGCAGTTTGTGAACAAACCTGTATATCGTGATACATTTCATAACTCATAGCTTCATCACTGCACTGTGGTGTTGATTATTTTCCTTTCACAGCATCACCCCGAGTGTATTATTCCTTACTCATAGAGCTCTGAGTTCACAGTGAGTGTGTGTGTGTGTGTGTGTGTGTGTGTGTGTGTGTGTGTGTGTGTGTGTGTGTCGCAGTCATAATTTAATTAACACTAATTCCTGATCAGGCAGAAGGCAAACGTTAAAGTTGAGCTCTTGAAAGTTTATGTTTTTAAATAAATGACTTCAGCTCTTCTGCCTGATGGAAGTTTAATGATGTTATTCAGTCATTGAGGACGTCCCTCACGTCCACGTTTACACGCTTTATACCCCAGATTTACGTGACTCAGACTCGGGGGTCAGTGTAATTAGATTGGATGCAGTGAGTGATTTAATGAATAATGAATCCTCATCATGCAGCACACACACACACACACACACACACACACACACACACACACACACACACACACACACTTAAACACAGAGGTAGTAAATACTTGAGTAATTGTATTTTGTTAATATACTTAAAAGGTGCAATAGTCAATTTTTAAATGGTTTTATTTGTACAAAAAACCTGCAAAGTATGTAAAACACGTGTTTTAAAACTAAAACTAATGTTTTAAGCCGTGACATCAGGACAAAAGTATTTTTGGGCTGAGAAAACCTGGTTGGAAAATAGGAGTTTAATTTCAATTTAATATCGAAACACTGAAAATGTTTATTCTGGGTTTAACAGGATCATCATTTTGTGGTTCTATAAAATAACACAGCAATATACAACTTAAATAAAAACTTTCCTCTGAAGAAAGGTTTACTAAATGAATGCGCCGGTTCCAATACGTCATCGTTTCTATAGCAACGGCTCATTCACAGGGACGTACAGCGCAACGTCCACGGATAACAAACAGATTTTAATTGTTTAAATGTTGATTTTTTTCCGTGAGGAGAAGCGTGTTTATGTAACGTGTATGGAAGGAGTCTCCGGTGTCGGCGCTTTGTAACAGTCAGAGGTGAAGCTGTAACTTTAAGGACGGAGGAGTTTACGCTTCTTTGCGCTTTTTTTTTTTTTGGTGCATTTTTTTTCTTGCCTTATTAACTTCAAGACAGAGGATAAAGAGAAGCTGATGAGGGAACGACTGTTTATAGCTGCTATAACGTCAGTGACAACTTGTTTCACAGACGTTCCACACATTAACTGTAACTATAAATTGATTAAAAATGTTTTTAAAAAGTATGACATATTGTTATTAAATAAATTTTTTAAGTTTCATGAATGACTTATGTCATATAACGCAATGAAAAAGTCTTGGCACGCGTTTTCCCCCCTTCTTAACATAACATTTCTCTTAGATGTTTACTTGAAGTCTTCTGTATTACTCCGTCAGTGAAATGAGCTAATTTTATACTAATTATACATCATAAATAACGTCAGATCTTTAGATTTTTACAGGAGAGCTGATGCTGTTTTAAAAGCAAACAATTTTGATTTGATTCTGCAATTAAAAAGAAAAACTGTTTATAGTATTTTATCGTGTTTGATCGAAGTGAAAATGCGTTCAAAAATATAGTTATAAGTTCAGCTGAGTTTGTTCCCAGGCTGAGAGTAACGAGACTCCTGGTAGATCCTAAAAACCATCCCTTCACGTAGAACGCTCCTTTTCTAACAGCTTCCTGCTCTGTTTTTATATGTAGAAATATTTCATTTCATAATTTATTAAGGTGTATTTGCTTTAAAGGTTTTTTTTTTTTTACAGCACTGTATGTTTACTGAATATCCCTATTCACGAAAAATCTATTTTACTGCCAAGCCATCAGCCAATCACAGTCCATATTCACTCAGAATTGTGCACTCGGGAGGGTCATCTGTCCTCCTCAGTAAATTCAGACATTGTGTATCTCTCTGTTTCGCAGTACTCTAATAAACTCACAGGCCGAAAAGTCGATATGTGATTCGGCTCGCGCGTATCAGCGGCCTGGAGGCTCGTAAATGGACTCGTTTATCCTGAATACTAATCACGCCATCACTGAGGGGAAGCAAGAACACTCCACATGAGGTTTCTTCTCGAAATCTATTTAAGAAAATACCGAGAGGGATTTCTTTTCCTGAGGAAGAAGAGCGTGATCGAGCTCATTGCTACGGATGATGGCGGCGATAAAATCCCAATTATCGTATTCCAATAAAGAATTAAATTGATAGTGTCGTTAATTAATAAAAAAAATACGGCACAACCGTCTACATAAAAGGAGGCCGTCTACATAAAAGTCATTGACAAAATAAAGAGGGGATTAATATGGTGCTACCACCACCATGCATCACAGTGTGAATGGTGTTCTAAGGATGTTGTGGGTTTTTGCCAATGATCACACTGTGGTACAAGGCGAAGAAGTTCAGTTCTGGTCTCCTCAGACCAGAGAACCTTTTCCACCACTCTTCCATGAAGTCCAGCTTTGTGGAGTGTCCAAGCTTTAGTCTTGTGGTTTGGTTGTTTTTTGTTGTTGTTGTTGTTGCTTTTTTGGTTTGTTTAATTATGTCCAGAACCAAATAGTAAACGAACCAAAAGAATCAATTTTGCTGTGATTCAGGTTCAGTAAACGGACTCTTAGTGTTTCGGTGAGTGTAGATGGTGCTTATAGTCGTATCTTTGTTAGATTTAGTCTGGATTTGAGTCACTAAACCTGAACAATTTTAGTCTTCTTTTCTTAACATTTTTAAATGGAAAAATTCCTTCTTAAATGGAACATCAGATCTTTGTATAAACGTACTTAGCGAAGCCTTCCTGTGTCTGCTTCTCTGATGCTTTTAGTTAAGTGAACCTTCTACAGTGGATGTTAAATGCAGGCATTTAATAATGTTACTCTACAGAAGACTTTTATTACACTGCATACTCCTTATAGAAGTCAATTATATAGAGTGACTTTGGGGAGGCTAGTTTTAGTCCTACTGTATATAACAAGACACAGAATGACGTCACTGTAATCAACCAGATTGCTAACGTTACTAAAGGAAAAGTTCTCAAATTGAGAAGCTTTAACAGAAGACAGCATTTGTTTAAAAAATAAACTGTACAACATTCAAATTCTGCTTTAATCTCAGGAAGGAAACAAACAGCCTCAATTCTTCATAGCATGGCTTCCACAAGGTGTTAGAAACATTCCTGCTCCATGATGACATGATTCCCCGTCAGCTTCTTCTCCTCTGAACTTGCTCATCAACTGGGATGTTTTTTGTTGTTTGCACCACATTAACTGAAGACTTTTTATGCATTGTGCTGCTGATACAGCCATGTAAAAAAAAAAAAAAATACATCCCATAAAAATTGTTGGCTTTTTTTTTCTGGACAAGCAAACATTTGATCATCTTTGAAACATTGCCTATCAATATAGTTGATATACTTGAATATACTTGGAAAATTAGCCTTTTCAATCGTTTATTCAACAGAAATATCAATAGATGTGATATTCCTCTGTGGAAAAAGTAAGTACACCCTTGGTCTCAGAAGCTAGTATTGCCCCCTTTAGCAGAAATAACTTCTTGTAGGTGTTTTGCATAATTGTCCACCAGGCTTGCTGGAATTTTTGACCACTCCTCCATACAATATTCTTTCAGTTGCACTATGTTTTATGGTTTTCTTGCATGTTCTGCCCGTTTCAAATCCCCCCTACAACATTTCAATGGGATTCAAATCCGGGTTTTGACTAGGCCATCCCATAACCCTCCATTTCTTCTTTTTGAACCATTCCTTTGGTGGATTTGCTAGTGTGCTTAGGATCATTATCCAGTTTAAAAGGTCCACTTTTGGTTCAACTTCAACTTTCGGACAGATGGCCTCACATTATCTTCAAGCACTCTTTGATATGATGCAGAATTCATGGTTGAATCAATGAATACAAGCTGTCCAGTCCCTGAGGCAGCAAAGCAACCCCAAACCATAACATTTCCACCACCGTGCTTCACAGTTGGTATGAGGTGCTTCTCCTGAAAAGCTGTCTTTGGTCTCCGCCAAATATGTCTGCTGTTACTGTGGCCAAACAACTCTATCTTTGATTCGTCTGTCCGTCCAGAGCACAATAGCAGATCCTGTGATTAAATTTTGGGGTTCTTGGAGACTTCTTTCTGCATCAGATGGTCTGCCTTTGGGCTGAATTTGCTTGGACTGATTGGCAGTCGTTTGAAATCTGTGCCATTTGTAGATGATTTTCCTTACAGTGGAATGATGTATTTCAAATAATTTGGAGATCTTTTTAAATCCCTTGCCAGACTCCTAGGCATCAACAACCTTTTTTCTGAAGGCCTTACAGAACTCTTTAGATCTTGGCATGATGACACCACACACACCTCAATAGCAAAGGGAAGACCAGACACTAGATATGAGAGGGGTATAAATAAGACACTCCCTAAGCAGGTTCTAATCACTGGCACCTGATCTTCAACACCTGATTCTAATTGTATGGATTTGAAGGTGTGATAAATATAGGGGTGTACTTACTTTGTTCCATGTGAATGATCTGTTGTTTTTTGTTCATTTAAAGTGTGAAAATTACTACAAAATGTCAATTTTGTGTGCCATTTGACAGTCTATCACCTTTATTAATAGGCAATGTTTCAAAGAGGATCAAACGTTTGCTCGTCCAAATATGTAAAAAAAAAAAAAAAGCCAACAGTTTCCTTGGGGTGAATGAATGTGTTCCTAATAAAGTGTCCAGTCGATATATAGGCACCAAAACAGCCAAAGCTGCTGATCGTCATGTGACTTTATTCAGAGTAATATGTCAAATCTTACGCATATTTGTAATTCATTATATATTTTTTTCTACCACATGTTTACAATCCCAAACGTCCTGTATGTAAAGCCTGCACTCGTAGTGCAGATATAAATGTAAACGCTTTGCTGTTTAAACTTTTGATCAGACTCCATATCGGCGACGTGTCCGTCTCGTTGTTGTAGTTAATGCAGAAGCATTAGCGAGGTCAGAGTCAGCAGTATGAACAGTGTAAAGATGATCTATAAGAGCTGTAGAGAAACAATTCTCTTTGAATCCGTGCGAGTCAGCAGAGTCCTGAAGTGCTGCCAGGACACCAGGGGTAAATTACAGGAAGCTGTGTGTGTGTGTGTGTGTGTGTGTGTGTAAGAAAGAGAGAGAGAAAGCCACAGAATTACAGCTCCGCCCACCAGAAGTGATGTAGCGTGACACACTGACATTTCCATTACAAATAACCCTGTGATTGAAATGTGCCCAGCTGCAGTGTGTGTGTGTGTGTGTGTGTGTGTGTGTGTGTGTGTGTGTGTGTGTGTGTGTGTGTGTGTGTGTGTGCGCCAACTAGCCATTGACGTGATGCTCCTTCCTGCCAGCGTACAACCAGCTGCACACTAAACACACGGTGCATTTAATGACATGCACACACACACACTCACACACACACACACACACACACACACACACACACACACACACACACACACACACACACACACACGATACAAGATGAAACTTTTATCTCTCACACTCACAAAAAAAAATCGGACTTTACCTCAAACACACACACACACACACACACACACACACACACACACACTGTACCTACACTGTATATACAAAATACTCACACCATGAAGGAGTGATTTCTGCACACCTGTCTCTCTCTCTGCATGTGTATGTGTGTGTGTGTAAGTGTATGTGTGTGTGTGTGTGTGTGTGTGTGTGTGTGTTTGTGTATATATATTACAGTACAGTGTGTCCAATTCATAAAAATATATCACAGCAGTTTCCAGGATAAGACTCGATATGTCATTAATGTAATTAGATACAGGTGCATCTCAAAAAATTAGAATATTGTGTAAAAGTTCTTTTTTTTCTCCCCGTAACTGAATTCAAAAAGTGGATCTTTCATATTTTCTAGATTCATTACACATAAAGTGAAATATTTCGAGCCTTTTTTTGTTTTAATGTTGATGATTACGGCTCACAGCTCATGGAAATCAAAAATCCAGTATCTCAAAATATTAGAATAAAGAATTTATAATACAGAAATGTCGACCTTCTGAAAAGTATGTTAATTTATGCACTCAATACTTGGGCGGAGCTCCTTTTACACGAATTACTGCATCAGTGGGGCGTGGCATGGAGGCGATCAGCCTGTGGCACTGCTGAGGTGTTATGGAAGCCCAGGTTGCTTTGATAGCGGCCTTCGGCTCGTCTGTATCGTCGGGTCTGGTGTCTCTCATCTTCCTCTCGACAAAATTCAGGTCAGGTGAGTCGACTGGCCGATCAAGCACAGTAACACCATGGTCAGCAAACCAGTTACTAGTAGTTTTGGCTCTGTGGGAGGGGCCAAGTCCTGCTGGAAGAGGAAATCAGCATCTCCATAAAGCTCGTCAGCAGATGGAAGCATGAAGTGCTCTAAAATCTCCTGGTAGACGCTGCATCGACTCTCGACTCGAGAAAACACAGTGGACCGACACCAGCAGATGACATGGCACCCCAAATCATCACTGACTGTGGAAACTTCACACTGGACTTCAAGCAAATTCAAGGATTCTGTGGCTCTCCACTCTTCCTCCAGACTCTGGGACCTTGATTTCCAAATGAAATGCAACATTTACTTTCATCTGAAAAGAGGACTTTGGGCCACTGAGCGACGGGGTTCTGAGTAAAAAGGTGTTTTGAGTTAATTAGCTGATTAGAGCCTTCTAAGGTCCACATTTCTGTATTATAAACTCTTTATTCTAATATTTTTGAGATGTTGGATTTTTCCAGTATCTCGTTTCCATGAGCCGTAATCATCAACATTAAAACAAAAAAAGGCTTGAAATATTTCACTTTATGTGGAATGACTCTAGAAAATATGAAAGTTCCACTTTTTGAATTAAATTACAGGGAAAAAAACGAACTTTTCCGTGATATTCTAATGTTTTGAGATGCACCTGCATTTCATTTTATGTAGAGATCATTAAAAAAATGTTGCTCAGCGTTTTCTACACCGTGTGGGTGAGGAACAGTGTCGTTAACGCTAATGTGACTGTCGCTAGTTCTGAGTTATAGCCATGGTGCAGCGCTTCAGGGCCTCGGATTCAGACGTTAATATGAGATCGTGTTAATGAACATGTAAAGCATGAAGTTCTTCTCACGTCAGCTATTTATTTTGAAGAATACAGTATACATGCATCCATGGGTCCAGCATCATAGGAAGAAAAAAAAAACCCCCAGCAAAAACAAGCTTTTATTTACAGACTTTGCTTAATATCTCCACAATTGTTTTCCTCAAAACCTAAATTCCTATGAGTAGAATGATTTGGATTCATTTTTCCTTTCTCAGAAACATCATGGTCTGTAAAAATAAATATAAAAATATACATTAACTGCTTTCAGAGCGATGCAGGGCGTCAGTGTGTTGCGTGTTGATGAAGCGTGTTTCCTCGTGTCTAAACAATGACGACTAACAACTTCTTTGTCCTCGGGTTTGAGAGAATATTCATGAACTTTACCTTTCTTCACTTGTATTGGTTCGGTTCACATTCATCATTTTCTTTTATTTGTTTGGGGCAGGTGACAAAATGACTGGGAACTTCAGAATTTATGTCGCCGTCATATTTGTTTGAAGTTTTATCATCAAGGATCATTTTACTAAGTCTGTTTATGTCTTTGTTTACCTTTTTTTTATTTACACCATTCATTTTGTCATCGGACATTTTTACTTTCTTGTGCGAATGTTTTATACGTTTTCATATGCAATAATCTGAAATCAAATCATATGCTAATGTCATTAACATATGCTAATGATATGTTAATTACCTGCATGCACCGTAAAGGCATTAAAGTCCAAAAACACCACGTACAAGAAATGACTCACGCATGTGTGTATTTATTATCATTATCATTAAATCTTGAGTGTATATACAGTAGATTGTGTAGTTTGAGGTCGGGTCGTTGTTTTAACAGCAACGTTGAAGCATACAGTGTCACGTTTTCTTCATGTCGTATAAATCTGGTCTTCTCTGCGTCCTTGCTGAGCTTCAGCCGTATCGACTGTCCTACTGAAATAACGCGCTTCTTTTAGACATCGTCTCAGTTTACACGTCCGTTTTAATGCACATTTATAGAATCAGTCCACATCATGTGCCATCAGGACCGAGATCTTTAGAGCATTTATATTTATGTATAAACATATATTTTAATATAGTTTCATTCATCCGTTTTGTTCATATTTGTCAATATAAAGTCAGACGTTATTTATTACGTGTGTAAATGTGAAGTGAATAAACAGTATGCACTGGAACTATATTACGTAATAAAAACACGTGTCTGAATTCTCATTTCCTCTCACTGTTCCTTACATCTTATTGTTCCTTCTCGTATGCGATCACTTTATGTGGAATTTATTCCAGTTATTTGTACTGAGTTGCTGTTAGTTTCCTTATTTACAGAATAAGTAATGTAAATATCTCCAGATTTCCCCAGTGTTATCAGTGATATCTGATTACATCATCCGATAACCCCGCCCTAAATATACATTTACACTGGGTATAGAAAAGAATCACCCCCCCTTTAAAATAATCACATTTTGTTGCTTTTCAGCCTGAAATGAAGACAGAAACAGTTTTTGTTTTATCCAGCTGTATTTACTCAGTGCAACTTATAACATCCAAGTGAAAGATATAACACCAACATGTCAGAAAAAATTTTCAAAAATAAAAAACCAGAATCACTGCTCAAGTTCAGTTAAATTTGATGGGGACCGTTTGTGGACTGCAGTCTTCAAGTCATTCCACAGATTTTCAGTGGGGTTTAAGTCTGGACTCTGACTAGGCCATGCAAGGACATTCACCTTTTTCTCCTTCAACCACTGTGTGGTCAGTTTTGCTGTGTGCTTTGGGTCATTGTCATGTTGGAAGGTAAACCTTCTTTCCATTGACAACTTTCTGGCAGAGGGCAGCAGATTTTCCTCAAGAATTTGACGGTATTTTGCCCCAACCATTTTCCTTCTATCCTGACAAGTGCTCCAGTCCCTGCTGCAGAGAAACACCCCCATAACAGGATATTACCACCTCCATGCTTTACTGTAGGAATGGTGATATTTGGATGGTGAGCTGTATTGGATTCCTGCCAGACATATCGTTTGGTGATGAGGCCAAATAATTCATCTGACCATAACACCTTTTTCCATGTGGCCTCAGGATCTTCAAGGTGCGTTTTGGCGAAGCTCAGTGGTGGGTGGCTTTTTTCTTGCAACCCTCCCATACAAGCCACATTTGTGGAGAATTTGTGATATTGTTGTCACATGCACACAATGACCACTCTTTGTCATAAATTCCTGCAACTGCTTCAGAGTTACTGTAGGCCTCTTGGTAGCCTCTCTGACCAGTTTCCTCCTGGCTCTTTCATCCAGTTTGGAGCGACGTCCTGATCCAGGGAGGGTCTGTGTTGTACCAAGTACCTTCCACTTCTTAATAATAGACTTCACTGTGCTTCTAGGCATTGATAAAGCCTTTGAACTTGTTTTGTATCCATCTCCTGACTTGTGCCTGTCCACAACTTTATCCCGGAGATCTTTTGACAGTGCCTTACCACCCATAGTTGATTGTTTGCTTCAGTTGCACTACAAAATGCTCCAGGAAAGCTCTTTTCATGCTGAGCTAATCAAAATGACCACCGCTGATCACAGTTGAAAGTCAAATGTTTTTGTGTGCCATTGAGAAGGTGATTAGCTACACCTTATTGAGTTTACAAGTCATTTTTAGGAGGGGGGTGATCCTTTTTCCAACTCAGTGATTCTGTTTTTTATTTTTATTTTAATTTTTTTCTGACATGTTGGTGTTATATCTTTCACTTGGATGTTATAAGTTGCACTGAGTAAATACAGCTGGATAAAACAAAAACTGTGTCTGTCTTCATTTCAGGCTGAAGGGCAACAAAATGTGATTATTTTAAAGGGGGTGATTCTTTTCTATACCCACTGTAGTTATAGAGCATTTTAAAATACATTTATAAGCATTTTAGTAAACATGAGAAAAGCAACATCGTCTCGAACGATTCCTTGGAACGATCCTACAGCGCACGTGGTCCGACGTTTCTTCAGTTCCCCGCTCACACAGCTTTAGTTCCTACCTGCAATTAGTTCCTGTTTACTGTTTAACACAAGAATGGAAGCACCGGAATTTTAAGCAGAATACACGTCACGTGTGCTGTGATGTCATGTGTTGTGCCTTTGGTAATTTCAGGTATGTGATGGAGCCCTTGAGAAAAATCAATCAGATATTTATCTCCTTTGTGACATTACGGTTGCGTAGGCGATTACCTGCTACTGTACAGAACTGTACATCAAAACATCGCATGACTGCACGTCCACCACGGACACCGACGTCAAATCTAATAGGTTAATGTTGATTTAAGAATATACAGTATATAAATAATACATAAAATAAAAATACTATCTCTGATATACAAACTTAAACATTACTCAAAATACTCCATCTTAAGGTTTCTTTTTTATCTTCTTCTTAGTTGTGGTGTTGCAGCAGCATCATCACACACTTCCCATGTCCTTGCTTTGTCCTCATCCTCATCTTCATCTTCATCCTCATCCCTTTTCTCTCTCTCTCTCTCTCTCTCTTGCTCTCTCTCTCTCTGTCTCTCTGTACTCCTTGCAGAAGCAGTAATTTGGGTTGTGTTGTGCTCTGGATGTTTATTTTTTTCCCTGTGCAGTGGCGCAGAGACTGAGAGCGTCTGCAGTGTTGCACATTCACTACAAAATTGTCTGCCGTTTATTAATAATCACTCCGAGCAGCTACTAAAACACCGCACTGGTCCTAAAACTGATCCTGGTGAATAAACCCAAAGCCCTCTTCGATTTATGTGCGTCGAACATGAGTACGGCTAAAAGGTCTCATTTACCAACAAACATCACTGTGAAAGAGCGTGCAAAACAATTTCGGGCGATTGCGATTTCGCCAAATCAAGAAGTTTTCCGCAAGAAAAGCACAAAAAACTCCAAACTGCATCGCAAGTTTTGAAAAAAGCCGCAGCAAAGTCACCCATTTTTGTCCACAACAATCATAAAAAATAAACTGTACGGACTGCAAATTTGTCTTATTAGGAGATTATTATAATTCACGTGACCACGTGTTCAGCCAGAAAACACGGCAGCTGCAGTGTGTGTAAATTACAAGATGAAGGTTCACTCAGAAGAAGCTGGAGCTGAAGATCCATACCATCGCCATCATCTGAAACTCACTGAAACAGCGTACATTCACATCAATGGCATAACATTTATTAAAATGATTTTTACTTTTTGTGTGTTTCAGACCTGAATATGGCGGCTCAACGAGAACGGTCAGGTGTGTAACATTTTCAAATTTCAGTTCTTCTGTTATTAATATATATATATATATATATATTGTTTTAATATTTAGTGAGCTTGAGTGTTAGAATGGTGCTTTATAAATGGAACACATCATTATTATTATTATTATTATTATTATTATTATTATCATTATTATTATTATCATTATTATTATTTGATTATTTATTGAAATCCCTACAACACATTGAGTTACCAATCTGAGATCAAAATGAAGTTAACAATTCTCATAATATCATCAACAAAAAGAGAAAAATTAACTGCAGAAATTTTAAAGTCTTAAAGTAATATATAATATAGATATAAACACAGCTCTGTTCTCTCGTTGAGAGAGAACGCAGGGAGGACACAGAGAGGACACAGGGAGGACACAGAGAGAACGCAGGGAGGACACAGAGAGGACACAGAGAGAATGCAGAGAGGACACAGGGAGGACACAGGGAGGACACAGAGAGGACACAGGGAGGACGCAGGGAGGACACAGGGAGGACGCAGGGAGAACACAGGGAGGACACAGAGAGGACACAGAGAGAATGCAGGGAGGACACAGAGAGGACACAGGGAGGACGCAGGGAGGACGCAGGGAGGACACAGGGAGGACACAGAGAGGACACAGGGAGGACGCAGGGAGAACACAGGGAGGACACAGAGAGGACACAGGGAGGACACAGGGAGGACACAGAGAGGACACAGAGAAAATGCAGGGAGGAGACAGAGAGGACACAGAGAGAATGCAGGGAGGACACAGGGAGGACACAGAGAGGACACAGAGAGGCCACAGGGAGGACACAGAGAGAATGCAGGGAGGACACAGAGAGAATGCAGGGAGGACACAGAGAGAATGCAGGGAGGACACAGGGAGGACACAGAGAGAATGTAGGGAGGACACAGGGAGGACACAGAGAGGACACAGGGAGGACGCAGGGAGAACACAGGGAGGACACAGAGAGGACACAGAGAGAATGCAGGGAGGACACAGAGAGGACACAGAGAGAATGCAGGGAGGACACAGAGAGAATGCAGGGAGGACACAGGGAGGACACAGAGAGAATGTAGGGAGGACACAGGGAGGACACAGAGAGGACACAGGGAGGACGCAGGGAGAACACAGGGAGGACACAGAGAGGACACAGAGAGAATGCAGGGAGGACACAGAGAGGACACAGAGAGAATGCAGGGAGGACACAGGGAGGACACAGAGAGAATGCAGGGAGGACACAGGGAGGACACAGAGAGGACACAGAGAGGACACAGGGAGGACACAGAGAGAATGCAGGGAGGACACAGAGAGAATGCAGGGAGGACACAGGGAGGACACAGAGAGGACACAGAGAGGACACAGGGAGGACACAGAGAGAATGCAGGGAGGACACAGGGAGGACACAGAGAGGACACAGAGAGAATGCAGGGAGGACACAGGGAGGACACAGAGAGGACACAGAGAGAATGCAGGGAGGACACAGGGAGGACACAGAGAGGACACAGAATGCAGGGAGGACACAGAGAGGACACAGAGAGAATGCAGGGAGGACACAGGGAGGACACAGAGAGGACACAGAGAGAATGCAGAGAGGACACAGGGAGGACGCAGAGAGGACACAGGGAGAATGCAGGGAGGACACAGAGAGGACACAGAGAGGACACAGGGAGAACACAGGGAGGACGCAGGGAGGACACAGGGAGGACGCAGAGAGGACACAGGGAGAACACAGGGAGGACACAGAGAGGACACAGAGAGAATGCAGGGAGGACACAGGGAGGACACAGAGAGGACACAGGGAGAATGCAGGGAGGACACAGGGAGGACACAGAGAGGACACAGGGAGGACACAGAGGACACAGGGAGGACGCAGAGAGGACACAGGGAGAACACAGGGAGGACACAGGGAGGACACAGGGAGGACGCAGGGAGAGAAAATCTCTTTCTTTTTATTCTCTTTTTTTTCAATCACTCACTCTTTTCCTTTTTTCTTATTATTTTTTAAAAACTATATTCTGTTTTTTCCACATATTTGTTTCTCACTTTTTTCTTTCTTTTTTCTGTCTATTTTTTGTCTGTTTCTTCTATTTTATTTTTTATTTTTTTTACTTGTACTCTTTCTCTCTTCACTTCTAATTAGTTTTTCTTTGTTTCAGTAAATTTATTTTTCCCTTCTCTAGCCATTTTTTCACAAATTTTGATTCTGTTATTCACAATTTTCCCTATTTTGTCTCTATGCCATCTTGTTATTGTTATCCTCTCCCTCCTTTCTTTCTTTCATTCTTTCTTTATTTCTTTTCCTTTCCCCACATTCTCTCTCTCTCTCTCTCTCTCTCTCTCTCTCTCTCTCTCTCTCTCTCTCTCTCTCTCTCTCTGTGATCTCTGTGAAGTTGTACAGTAGATTTGAGCAGATGTGACATTTGGAGCAGCAGATTGTTAGGAACAGCGGGGTGTGAGCCTTAAACATGTGTATACACACACACACACACACACACACACACACACACACACACACACACACACAGAGAGAGAGAGAGAGAGAGAGAGAGAACTTTATCTGCATTATCTGCTGTTTGAGATTCCACTGATTCCCACTTTTCCCCGAAAATTCCCTTTCAAGTTTCTATTGATGTGGAAATGAAGAATATCTGGAACATTCCGAGACTTTTAACTCCCATGATGCAGTTACAGGCCAATAAATAATACATCATGTAGACGTTTATACACTCGACAGTTTCCTACATGGTTTATTATACTCTATCCTTTTCAGTCGATATACTGTATATATTTATCTCAAATTAGTTTTTATTGTAAACTTTTGAACCCGGATGTTCAGTATAAACCGTCAGACGCAGCTTTAAGAGCTCGCAGTGTTTCACGGTGATCAAATTTCTTTTAGTTTATTATACACTGGAAAAGATGGTAGCTGCATTAAGTTATGTGAGCAGTTGAGGGTTGATGGCTTGCTCGAGGGCCCAGCAGTGGAAGCTTGGTAGTGCTGGGATTTGAACTTATGACCTTCTGAGCAGTAATCAAACATCTTAACCACTGAGCTACCTCTGAACTCAGAGTCAGGAGGAGCACTGTGCATTCCGTCCTGGTCGTGGAACAATGAACCAGCTCTTTACCCTTAAAAGGATCATGCAGGACTCATGGGAGTTTGCCCAACCAGTCTACGTGTGTTTTGTGGACTTGGAAAAGGCATATGATCGTGTCCCTCATGGGATCCTGTGGAGAATGCTTCGGGAGTGTGGGGTACCGGACCTGTTACTTTCTTAGATTTATTTGTTAGCTTATTTGTTCTTCTCTGGTGGACTCATGGTTTTGACATCATTATATTATATACATTATAAACACTGTGTGCATTTGGACTCCAGTATTTTATGACGATCTCTCGATGTTCAGGCGGTCACTGGGTTTGTTTACGTCCATTAGCCACATCTTTCTCTCAGAAGGACGCGGCTCAGTGAAAGCTGGCCGTAACACACCCTGATGTGGTGATTAAACTCTTACACTCCTGACTGAAATGCATTGTGGGAATTTATGGGCGTTGGTGCTCAGGGCATAATGCCACATTGCGGGTCGCGAGTTTATTCCATCCTCATTACCTTCTCACCACCGTCTGTTCTCCTCTGACCTTCTGCCTCGTCCATCTCTCTGACATATACAGCCATATCCCAGCATGCACCGGGCCAAGCCTTCTGTTCTCTTTTCTCCTGACCTACATCCTGCGCATATAATGTACCAGTGAGGATGTAACATTTATCCGTAATGAAATGTTATGAATCAGTAATGACGTATTATGGATCCAAGATGACGTATGATGTGTCCGTGATGACGTATTATGGATCCATGATGACGTATGATGTGTCCATGAGGACGTATTATGAGTCCTTGATTATGTAAGATGGATCCAGGATGACATACAAAGTGTCAGTGATGATATATGATGTAGCCTTGATGACGTACTGCAAATCAGTGATGACGTAGTGATGTTTCCATGACGATGTATTGCACATCTTTGATGATGTATAGTGTAGCCATGATGATGTAATACACATCCATGACGTATGATGTATAAGTGATGAGTAAGTGACGTAAGATGTATCTGTAATGATGACATGTCATCAGAAATTGTGTCAGTGATGACATCTAATGTATCCGGGAATGACGTGATGAATTTTTGACAACATGTGATGCAATGATTTGTTACTCCTCTGTGATGACGCATAAAGTATCCACGATGATGTATGGTTTATTCATAATGACATATTAACAAACATTTGTGGTGACGTATATAGCGTATCAGTACGTACTGTATGACATACGTAGCTTCAAGTACAACAGATTAAATAATGCAGGCTTGACAATAAGTTTGTAGATGGTAGCAGTGTTTTGTCTTTTGAAAATGTGTATACTGTATATTTTTTTCTTCTTGCTCTGTGTAGGAGACACGCCTCACTTCCTGTGGATTCCTCCAGCAGCACCGTATCACCGTTATGCAGGAGAACCTTTCCCTGTCGCCAGTGGAAATCCACTTCCTTCAGGTCTGTACATCTGCTGCTCTTTTCTCTTCTCACGCATTGTTTCCTCAGTCGTGGTGGTGTCTTCAGTGGCGTTTTGAAATATTTCCTCCATGCTGAGTCCGTGTCTTCGTCTTCTCCTGCTGAACACTTCACTCAGGTCGCTCTGTGATGTGATCGATAATAACAAGATTAAGTTTGAGATGTTTTTGGACGTTCTAGCCTTAGAGGGACCTCGTCCGCCCTCGCTGATTGATCATGATGTTTACGTTCATTATGTCCTTCCTGTTTGTTTGTTTGTTTGTTTTCTTTAGATGGGATTTGACATTGTGCTGAATAACTGGTCTCGTGATAAAGTAGTATTCGAAGACTCTTAGCGTAAGGGAACTTCAGATCTCAGTTGAATTTGTAAGAATGTGAGGAGGAACGTGCTCTGCAGGCTTGACAAAAAAGAAAGCGTATGTATATCATGTATATTTTTTGGTACTCTAATCTTTCTGGTCATCAGTTTGGAGAAAGAAAGCTTGTGGTTTAATTTGCTGTCAGGTTAGAGGGTGTTTAATAAAGAGAAATGAGTATATACCTGGTATTTTTGTGATCACAGTGTGATGTATTTGTAAAAAAAAAGAGGTGGGGTTATCCCAAGGACGTGTGACTCGGTGTGCTGCTGTGATATCCAATCAAATCAGCTTGTCTAATTCCCTTTAAGAAACGAAGGATGAGTGTCCTGCTCCACAGCTCTGCTTATGTCGAGTTTATGTCAGATTCAGGCCCAATGCACTGAGACCAAAAGAATGAACACTAAAATGTTAGTACCGTGTCTGTCTACAGCTATAATACAGCATCAGTGTTGATCTGTTTAAATAAAACTTGATAGTGTTTAAAATTAGAGAGTTAAATTGTGTTACATCTGATCACACGTTGCAGGTTGGTTGGGATTTTTTCTGGAATTTAATTTTCCATTTTCTCTTTGCAGTAATAATCCGTGTCTCTGCCTGGTACAGAATCGTATAATAGAAACGTATAGAAATATATTTCCAGGGGCTGGAGTCGCCGTCGCAGGAACAATTAATCACTGAAATGGGCTCCGGTGAGCGGACACGCTGGTTTACTCCTGCTACTGAGGAGACCTGAAAGACAATCTGCAGCCCCTGGACTCACCCTAAACAATACGGAAGTCAAATTTCTGCTCTACGCAGATGACCTGGTGCTGCTGTCTCCTACTGAACAGCAGCAGGCCTACAGCAGCAGCACCTGGACCTGCTGGAGCAGTACTGTCACAACTGGGCCCTGACAGTCAATTTGACCAAAACCAAAATTATTATCTTCCAAAAAAAAAAAAAAGGCCAGATCTCAGGAACACAGACACCATTTCAGTCTAGGAAACATCGCCCTAGAGCACTCATTACACTACGATTACCTACGACTGAAAATCAGTGCCTCAGGAAGCTTTGATCTGGGAGTGAATTCACTAAGAGAAGAAGCATGAAGAGCTCTTTATGCAGTCAAGAAAAAATTCTACAAAATAAAATCCCAATTAGAATTTGGTGTAAAATCTTCGACAGTGTTATTGCGCCTATTATACGACGAATTATCCTCCACTGAAGATCTCCACTTCTCTTTGGTATTGGAGGCTTATATAAAAGTCTCCAAGAAGGAGTGATCTCCTCAGAGGCAGAAGCACAAACCCTCCATTTATCCTCAACCCTTAATTGTTTATGATGAGCATCTTTTACGCATGTATGATACAAAATCTTTTTTCCAGTAGATTGAAAATCTAAGACTTCATACCCCTTCAACAGAGAAACCTTTAAGACAGGAAAAGTTTGAGGCATTGCACCACGAGCAAGAAAGCGAGACAGAGACACGGGGGGGGGGGGGGGGGGGCAGAACGAGATAAAAAGACAGACAGAGATGCAGAGGGATAGAAAAACAATGAGAGATGCGAAGGGAAAGAGAGAGACAAAGAGGAAATAAGACAGACTGAGAGACAGACAGACAGAGGAAGAGAGAGAGACACACACAGAAAGACAGAGATAAAGACAGAGAGAGAGACACAGAGAAAGACAGAGGGAGAGAGAGAACAGGAGAGAGACAGATATATAAAGACAGACAGACAGACAGACAAATCAGATTGTTTATCTGAATAGTGCGAATATTAAAAAACACTCAGCGTATACACAGTGTTTTATTCGTTAATGGTTCTCAGTCTGAATCGTAAAGCAGCTAATCGCTGAGGGATTTTTCTGATTGTTTTACACACCGAGTTAAAACCCGACCGTACAGATGGGCCGCTGTGAGACTGTTCTCAGGTCAGTGAAGGAGATTTTACAGCAGGTTATTATTACACCAATGACTCATGACGGTTATTGGGAGGTACAGAATCTACAGAGCTGAAAAGACGGATACGGATACGGTTACAGTTATCTGTATATGACGCGGTTCCGGATGATCCGATCGGAGAAAACGGCATTGTTTTAAAAAGTTCTGTCTCATGATCTCTCATGTTAGAGAACATTATGTTGAAATGTGGAATCTAATTCTAAAGGTACACTCATAGGTCTGTGCACAAGGTGTGTGCTTCAATTATATCCATTCGCTATCAATACTGAGTGAGACATCTTTTGATCTTTTTTTCAAAAAATACACCAAGATAACAGCTCTGAGTTTTCTCCTATAATGCCTGATGAGGTTGGAGAATACATGGCGAGGGATCTGAGACCATTCCTCCATACAGAATCTCTCCAGATCCTTCAAATTTCGAGGTCCACGCTGGTGGACTCTCCTCTTCAGTTCACCCCACAGGTTTTCTATGGGTTTCAGGTCAGAGGACTGGGATGGCCAGGGCAGGACCTTGATTTTGTGGTCAGTAAACCATTTTTGTGTTGATGTTGATGTATGTTTTGGATCATTGTCCTGCCGGAAGATCCGACCACGGCCCATTTGAAGCTTTCTGGCAGAGGCAGTCAGGTCTTCATTTAATATCTGTTGATATTTGATAGAGTCCATGATACCATGTATCCTAACAAAATGTCCAGGTCCTCTGGCAGAAAAACAGCCCCAAAACATTAAAGAACCTCCACCATATTTAACCGTGGGCATGAGGTACTTTTCCATATGGCTACCTCTCTGTGTGCACCAAAACCACCTCTGGTGTTTATTGCCAAAAAGCTCTGTTTTGGTTTCATCTGACCATAGAACCCGATCCCATTTGAAGTTCCAGTAGTGTCTGGCAAACTGAAGACGCTTGAGTTTGTTTTTGGATGAGAGTAGAGGCTTTTTTCCTGAAACCCTTCCAAACAACTTGTGGTGATGTAGGTGGTGACTTCGGATTGTAGTTTTGGAGACTTTCTGACCCCAAGACGCAACTAACTTCTACAATTCTCCAGCTGCGATCCTTGGAGATTTTTTGGCCACTCGAACCATCCTCTTCACAGTGTGTTGAGACGATATAGACACACGTCCAATTCCAGGTCGATTCATAACATTTCCGGTTGACTGGAACTTCTTAATTATTGTCCTGATGGTGGAAATGGGCATTTTCAATGCTTGTGCTATTTTCTTATAGCCACTTCCCATTTTGTGAAGCTCAACAACCTTTTGCTGCACATCACAGCTATATTCCTTGGTCTTACCCATTGTTATGAACGACTAAGGGAAGTCATGGTTGAACAATTTCCTGTTCCTAGTCACCCAGGTGTACTAAAAAAATGTAAAGTATCAATGGGAATATACTTCAAATATATTTTTCTCATATGAATTCATAGGGGTGCCAATACTTGTTGCACACCTATATGTAACATATTTCTTCTTCTTCTTTTTTTTTTTTTAATAAATCTGTGTTGTGTTTGCAATTGTTTGATATCCATGAGAGCAGAGAATTTTTTGTGAATTCTTTGAACAAAAGATCAAAAGGTTAAACAATAAAGACAATTTTTCACAGCCTTCTTTGCTCATATTTACCGAGGGGGCCGATATTAGTGGAGGGCTCTGTTCAATGTGCAATGCTTTGTCGCTTGTTAGATTAGACTATCAGGTATAGTTTTATGTGTGTTTAAGCATGTATATGTGTATAGCATTAATATTTCTAACATAAAGATTTCGATGTGAAATCATTCAAGAGAAAATCATGATGCATCGAGGAAGCGATTATTTTCCTGTCCCTTCAGCATGAGAGAAACTCGGTATGATAACATCTCATTCCTCACTCGGCTGGTGTGAGAGAGTCTGCAGAAACAGGAAATTCTCACAGTGTGAATTATTCCTTTTATTCCTCACGGATCATCTCTCAGATCCGGGCCATAATTAATCTGCTGTCGTCTGACACCAGAACCGTGATGAAGAGGACACGAGAACGCACCATCAGCTCTGTCTCAGAGAGACCAAACACTTTCAGAGCTTTTGGTTCATTCTCCTTTATTCCACCTCTGAGTGTTTTTACGTCCTCGTGGATTTTACTTTCTCACTGTTTCTTAGCAATGAGCTGCGACTGAGCTGCTGAAGCACGAAGAACTGAATCTCTCAGTTTTATTCCTGCTGAATTCTGTTTGTACCTACAATGTGCTTAATTACACAATATAGTACTGAGCCTTATATTAGCCACCTTGCTAGAAAACATGTCTACTGGTTTAGCAATGTAATAGTTAGCCAAATATGAGCTAGCTAGCTTGCTAGGAAACTTGTATAATGGTTTAGCAAAGTAATAGATAGCTGAATATGAGCTAGCTAGCTTGCTAGGAAACTTGTAAACTGGTTTAGCAAAGTAATAGTTAGCCAAATATGAGCTAGCTAGCTTGCTAGTGAACATTACTGGGTTTTAAGGCCACCGTATAATAGTTTAACATTACCTAGCTGGCTAGTAATATTAAATACTGGGTTACAGATGACAGTATTTAGTCTAAGTTGGTAGCTCATTTTCTAGCAAACATGCCTAATGGCTTTTAATAACTATATGTAGCCTACTGTTAGGTTAACTACTACAGTTTACTAGCAAATTTACCTACTGGGTTATGTCGATAACCTAGGTTGTTAGCTAACTACTGGGTGGTCCACAGTATTATAGTTAGCCTAGCATTAGCTAACATGCTAGTAAACTTATCTACTGTATTACACAAAGTAGTATTTGGTCAAACTTGACTTTTAATTACACAGTAAGTTAGTTAATTCAGGGTTAGTTGGCTTCCTGTTGGTTTTAATAAGTTAGCTAAACAGTCGTTAGTTTGCTAGCAAAACTACTCACAGTATTGTACCTATACAATATATAATAATCAGCCTGCTAATTATTACACTGCTAATTATTTTCCTTGGTTAACGTTGCTCTCATTATGTTCTGTAGATGAAAACTGCTATGTAGCACATTGAGCTGTAAAAGTAAACAAAAAATGTAAAATATAAATAACAGCTAGTGACAGTTTTATGTAAATATTCTCATTTTTAGCTTCCTCTCTTTTAGAGTCACTCCTGATGTTCCTATCTCGGCTGCTGTGTCCCGAGCAGGAGATGATTTATGAGCAGGAACACTGAGGGCCGATTACGTGGCGATGTAGAGAGAGAGAGAGAGAGAGAGACAGAGAGAGAGAGAGAGAGAGAGACAGAGCGAGAGAGAGAGAGAGAGCGAGACAGAGAGAGAGAGACAGAGAGCGAGAGAGACAGAGAGAGAGAGAGAGAGAGAGAATGAGAGAGAGAGAGACAGAGAGAGCGAGAGAGACAGAGAGAGAGAGAATGAGAGAGAGAGAGACAGAGAGAGTGAGAGAGCCAGAGAGAGAGGAGAATGAGAGAGAGAGAGAGAGAGACAGAGAGAGACAGAGAGAGTGAGAGAGAGAGAGACAGAGAGAGAGAGTGAGAGAGAGAGAGACAGAGAGAGTGAGAGAGACAGAGAGAGTGAGAGAGAGAGAGACAGAGAGAGAGAGTGAGAGAGAGAGAGACAGAGAGAGTGAGAGAGACAGAGAGAGAGTGAGAGAGAGAGAGAGAGAGTGAGAGAGAGAGAGAGAGAGAGAGAGAGTTTATTACGCAAACGGCTGAAGGAGACGGGCGTGTCCTGTGTCTCGCTGTGGCCGTCTGTTCGGTGTCTAATTTTCCACAGCCGTACAGCTGTACCGAGCTGTAACTCTCACTCACTAATAAAGAAGTGACTCCTGCTGAGAGAGGATGAAGAAACGACACTTCTTTATTTCAGTGTGTGAGCGTCAGTTTATAAAACAAAAATAAGACAAAAAAAACGCAGTTTGTCACGTTACTGAGAAACCGCAAAGAAGCGTAAACTCCTCCGTCCTGAAGATGTTAGAAAAGTTAAATTTACAGCTTTACCTCTGACTGTTACAAAGCGCTGACACTGGAGACTCCTTCCATACATGTTACATAAACACACTTCTCCTCACTTTAAGAAAACTTCTCCATATCAACAAATTTTATTGTTAAATGTGTTTATTATCAGGGGAGCGTCCGCCGTACACGTCCCTGTGAATGAGGCGTTACTATAGAAACGATAACGTATTAGAATGAGCGCATTAATATAAACCTGAGAATTAATCAACACCTTCTGACCAATCACAGTCCAGAACGGTTTTACAGTGTAATAATAAATATAACACACCATAACTTTGTGTTGCACGGATTATACACTGAGATAGACCATGTACTGCTCTTACTGTTTCATAAAGCAATGTTGTCACCTGGCCCCGCCCACTGAACTTGATTGATAGGTGACGTAAAATAAAAAGAAAAAGGAAATAAACAGCCAGAGATGAAGATTAATATAAAGAGTACATGTGTATGTTTTTAGATTAAAGCATAAGGTTAAAAAATTAAAAAATAAAAAGTATAAGCTGGAGACTCTTGGGTGTTTTTATTGTTGAAATGTTTCGTTAAAAATAATGAGACTAAAATACGGTTTCATAAAATATTTTACATTTTGATATCGTGGTCATTGCACAGCCTCAGACTCGGAGTCAAAGCCTCGGTGATGTTCAAGAGGAGAACCATGACTGTAATCTATACAGCAAGGTCAGAGAGAGAGAGAGAGAGAGAGAGAGAGAGAGAGAGAGAGATTTGGGTTTATGCCTGAGCACACTGCCCCCTGCTGGACTCACAGCGCTACTGACACAACCGTCTCTTATAAAAGATTGTTTGTTTGTTTTTTTGTTTGTTTGTTTGTTTGTTTTTGTTTTTTTGCAGTGGACCGTTTACAAATCTGATTTAAATCTTAATATCACGTTAATAATAAATAAATAAATAAATAAATAAATACATTTCTGCATTGCTATTAGACCGTTACTCATAAGCCCTGATTGCAGACGTTTTATTATTCAGAATCAAATCAGAATCATATTGTGAGTTTTCCAGATGTTTTTCCTGAATCTGTGCATAAATTCAATTTCCTAATGTTGCTAACGTGTCTGGTGTGTGTGTGTGTGTGTGTGTGTGTGTGTATGTGTGTGTGTGTGTGTGTGAAGTAGCTCTGACACTGGAAACTCATTCCATCAACTTGTCCCTCTCCTTATTAACACATCAACAGTTACACACTTCTCACACTTATCTTGTTAAATAATAATAATAATAATAATAATAATAATAATAATAATAATAATAATAACGTGTTTACTATTATGTTTCGATTCTGACAGGTGTGTGTGTGTGTGTGTGTGTGTGTGTGTGTGTGTGTGTGTGTGTGTGTGTGTGTGTGATGTGTGCATTAAGGTCCACTGCAGGCTGTTGATGATGATGATGATGATGATGATGAGTTTCGTGCAGGTTTCTCTCTCCTCCATAGGGTTTCTCACTGGAAGCTGGTGTGTGTATCTGTGTGTAAGGAACAGAGTGAAACTGTTTCCATCGAAGCGTTTTGTTTAAATTACACTGCAGCAATCATGGCATTGCATTTATCAACAAAACCAAAAAAGAGAGAAAGTTAATAAAGAAAGAAAAAAAAGGGTCGACTCAAAGAGTCATTTGAATCAATGAACAAAAACAAAGAACCGGCTCAAGGAGTCAACCGACTCGTTCGGATGATTTAATTAAATTCTAAATCGCATTTTAACAGAATTAATCAGTTTAGATGTTATTTATCTGTACTGTGTGCTGAATGGTCTTCCTCGCGCGCGCACACACACACACACACACACACACACAGAGAGAGAGAGAGATTTTCCCGTCAGTACTTTGGACTCTTTCCAGTCAGGATCAATGCGTCTTTATGGTGTTAATGGAGGAGATGTGTTAATGCACAGCTCAGTGTATTTTTTTTGTTGTTGTTTGTTGAAGAGGACACACACACACACACACACACACACACACACACACACACACACACACACACACACACAGAGAGAGAGAGAGAGAGAGAGAGAGAGACAGAGTACAGTAACACACTTAAAAACACATTTAAAACACATTTTTTTCTGATTACACAAACCGATTCTGAGATTCTGACAACTGAAACCCCGCCCACTGCGTTACGTCATAACCGCTACGTCGGTGCTATTTAAGAAAAATCCCTTTTAAGGCCAAAATCATAACAACAGAACGAATAAATGGAGGAACACCACTGGAAGCTGGTGTTTAAATGAGAGAAGTGTTAAATGATTTGCATGTTACACACAATCAGACCTCAGTCCTGTAAAATAAAATAAATAAATAAAAAGATGATTGTGACATCAAAAATTAATGTAGCGCCATGAAGAAGTGTTTAACATTTGTTTAACACTCAGGGCTCGAGGAGAGATTTTAAGCGATGATCGGCTTTAACTGTGTTTTAAAATCATGCATTTAAACTTAAGGACTAAATTGACTTTGTTTGAAAATGGTACAGTCCATTGTAGGGGTGTTGTGTGCTCGGGAAATGTAGTTTATTCTGTAACGTGCAGTGTGTAAGAGGCGTTATGAAGTCTGGTACAATTTTATATTGATAAAATTGTCTAAAAATGTCTCCAGAACAACAACAACAACAACAACAACAACATGTATGTGGAAGTATATTTATTTTATTCACACAATTCACCATGAGAAGTGCAAAAATAATTTTACCAGTGCACAAAAATGTTAAAGGTTAAACGCTTTTTACTGAGGCTCTTTTATCTACCCGAAGCCCCGCCCCCGGTTCATACCACAAGTTAGGGGGTCAGCAATTATACGTGTTTAAAAAATTTGCATAAATATGAATATTAATTAACATGATTAGTAATGATAGTCTACTAACATTATTACTTGTTAAAACACAATAATTCAAGTACATTCACAGAGTCTGTGTTCAATTTACACAACAATATCCATTAATTATCCATTAATTATCCATTAATTATCCATTAATTATCCATCCAGCAGCCCGCAGCCGCTATATTTAGCCAATCAGGTTTGAGCCTCTGCAGGTTCCGTAGTTCGGAAGTCTTTCCCAAAACAAACATGGCGGACAGCAGACACACACACACACACACACACACACACTCACACACACACACACACACACACACACAATATCAAACATGGCGGACCAGCGCTCAGTTTAAACTGAACAGATAACGTGCGTAACAAAACTCGACAAGTAACTACACAGCAGGTCAGTTCTGTAAATGTTCGTGTGTGTGTGTGTGTGTGTGTGTGTGTGTGTGTGTGTGTGTGTGTTTATAAAGTTTGTGTGTCCCGCAGAAATGCATGACTATTTACTGTGAACGTTTTTGTGTGCGTGAGTTAAATAATATTTCACAGTTAAGCTGCGATGTTTTAGCTGTAATTGTTTAGTATTGTGTATTTACTGTCTTTGAGGATAGGATTTAAGTCTTATTTAATGGGCTCAGGCCCCTCTGGCACCCCTCCAGCAGTCTTAAAATGGTACAGTCCGTATATAAGAGGCCCAGAGCCGTTGAAGGAATGTAATAAAAGTTATATATATATATATAAGGAACAGCTTCCTGCAAAAATGTAAAAGTTAAAGGTGTGTGTGTGAGAGAGAGAGAGAGAAGTGGTGTGTTTCCTGCGTCATCCACAAGAGGGCGACAAAATTATTATCGTTATTATTATTATTATTATTATTATTATTATTATTATTATTATTATTATTTAAGCATATTTTAAGCAATGTTAAAGTACAGAACTCCACTCAGAGTGTAATTATTTAGTAAACATAAATAAAAATGATTTTATATATATATATATATATATATATATATATATATATATATATATATAGTGTTGTGACATCGTTTATCACGATGTTAATATTATATTCTCCTTTGTGCTGTGTGACGGAACAGAAAGCTTATTACCCCGCTGAAAAAAACAATAGAAACCCTGATAGAGTTTGTAATGGTTTTAATGGTTATAATGGATTTTGTATTGGTTTTAATGGAAACTGTAATGCTTCCTGTGGGTGTCTACTGGTAATTTGTTGCATTCTATTGGTGGCATGTTATGTCTAGTTGATACCATTAAGGACCAATAATGTTAATGGTTTTAATGGTGAGCTGATGGTTTGTAATGGTATTTGTAGTGGAAACCATTAGAATTTCTGTGATGGTTTCTTTTTTTTTTTTTTTTTTCTTTTTTTTCCCAGCAGGGTAGTGTTTGACTGTGTGTGTGTGTGTGTGTGTGTGTGCTTGTGTGTGTGTGTGCGTGTGTGTGTGTATTTCATCATTACATCATTAGTAAAAAATAAAAATAGAAAAATACAGGGTAACTTTAATATAAAACTCTTGGTCATGAATATGATGGATGTGTTCATGGTTTAAACGGAAATTTTATTTATTTATTTTACATGTAATTTATTATTTTTTTTAAATTTAATGTTGTTATTGTGTTTCATTTCTAAAGCAGTGTGTTCTCACTGACTGAAAGAATTCAGGCCTCACACACACACACACACACACACACACACACACACACACACACACACAGTAGAGTTAATTTCACACGTTAGTTGTTAATTATTAACATTTACCTGTGTGTTAATATTTAAACAAAATGTGTAACATCAAAATGAAAACTGGAATAAAATAAAAGTAAATGAACGGAAGTGAACGCGATGTTTAAATATTTAGATTTAATATTCAGAATTTCTGAAAACCTTAAAAAAAAAAAAAGTCTTATCGTGATGAATATGTGAAAGTCCACACGATTTTTGATTAAATTCTCGCTCATCTACATGATAAACACAAACACGTGAGCGTGCTGATTATTTTCCTCACCGCAGTGCATTATGGGATTGAGGTGACAGTAGGGGGTGCTGTGTGTGTGTGTGTGTGTGTGTGTGATGGCTTTTATGTGGACACTTTGCTTTTGGCTCACTCAGCATCTCTGAGCAGCGAAGGTCGAGCCTCTCCTCCTGTTTCCATGGAGACCAAGGAGCCAATTAAGTGCTGCGGCTCCAGTCTGTACCACTCTGAGCGGCGGGCGGGGGGGAGGGGTGTTAGTATTATTATTTGTTATTTATTTATTTATTTAATAACTTTAAATTATTTTATTATAAATATTTTATTATATATTATTTAAGTATACAAATTGTTATGATTTTTCTTAATAAAAAAGACAGAGCATTAAAAAAAACCAAATAGAAGATTTTTTTAAAAGCTTAAACTTATTTTAAAAAGGGTAAAAAAAAAAAAAGTTAAAAAAAAGTTTAATATGAAGTAAAAATAATATTTAATTGATTTATTTATTTAAAATTGAAAGAAAATAATAACAACATTTATTATGAGGAAAAAAGCAAAATATAAATGTCCATTGTTATAATAATAATAAAATAATAATAATAATAATAATAATAAGTAATATAATGAAATGCTCTAACGTCATGCAGTGCTTCTGAAAATGAAACTTTTGCTTAAATAAAACTTAAATATCGAATAAAATGAAAGGGGGAAGGTTTCTTCGAGCTCACTACAGGAACACGCTGCAATAAAGAATTTATTTTAAAAACAATGTTAACAATAAATATCTCTCACTTTATATATCTCCTAAACAGAATTTATTAAAACATCAAGTGTAATTTTTCTGAACTTTTTACCTTAAGAATAAAACATACAGAAATTTAACTGTATTTGTGTTTTATTTAAATTTAGGTTTTTATTGATGAGAAAATTAATTAGGAAATAAATGTTTAATGAAATGAATTAAAGAGAATAAAAAACACAAAGTAAAAAAGCAGTTAAGGCAGAAGTGAGTGTTTATAATGAAATGCTAAAATGATAGACATGCACACTGTCTCTCTCTGGCCTGTACCACCCCCCCATCCCCCCACATCACATCTCAGTTGGTACGTTCCGGTGTGGATGTGTGATGTGAGTGTTGCATCACGGCTGCTGATGAGTCTGAATGAAACAACAGACTGCAGCTCCACACTCCATCCTCCTGCTGCCCTGTCCCTGCTCTGCTGCTCTAACACTCCAGCCTACACACACACACACACACACACACACACACACACACACACACACACACACACACACACACACACACACACACACACACGGTGAGAGTAGCTGACCTCCATTCAGACCCGTCATGGCATACCGACTCTCCAAAATGTGAGTACTCGTTTCTGATGACCTTGTTGGGATAAAACCTGTGTGTGTGTGTGTGTGTGTGTGTGTGTGTGTGTGTGTGTGTGTGTGTGTGTTTTACCTGCTGAGTCACTTCTTTCATGCAGGTGCTCATTGTTGGGCTTCATGTTTTGTGTGAGTCCAGTCACGTGTGTGTAAACAAGAATATTCCACAAGGAGGTTGTCATGTGAGCTGTGTGTCTTTGTGTGCGCGTGTGTGTGTGTGTGTGCGCGTGTGTGTGTGTGGGCAATTTGTTAAAGACATCACATTGTGATACTTAAAGATGTTTTTGTGACACATGGTATATCACAGTATTTCAGTTTACTAATCAAATTGCAACAGAACAGCAGTGTGGGTGTGTAGTGGGTCTGTAGTGTGTAGTGGGTCTGTAGTGCGTTGTGGGTCTGTAGTGCGTTGTGGGTCTGTAGTGCGTTGTGGGTCTGTAGTGCGTTGTGGGTTTGTAGTGCGTTGTGGGTCTGTAGTGCGGCGTGGGTCTGTGGGTCTGTACTGCGGTGTGGGTTTGTGGGTCTGTGCGTCTGTAGTGCGGTGTGGGTCTGTGCGTCTGTAGTGCGGTGTGGGTTTGTGGGTCTGTGCGTCTGTACTGCGGTGTGGGTTTGTGGGTCTGTGTGTCTGTAGTGCAGTGTGGGTCTGTGTGTCTGTAGTGCGGCGTGGGTCTGTGCGTCTGTAGTGCGGTGTGGGTTTGTGGGTCTGTGCGTCTGTACTGCGGTGTGGGTTTGTGGGTCTGTGTGTCTCTACTGCGGTGTGGGTTTGTGGGTCTGTACTGCGGTGTGGGTTTGTGGGTGTGTGTGTCTGTAGTGCGGTGTGGGTCTGTGGGTCTGTAGTGCTGCGTGGGTCTGTGTGTCTGTACTGCGGTGTGGGTTTGTGGGTCTGTGTGTCTGTAGTGCAGTGTGGGTCTGTGGGTCTGTACTGCGGTGTGGGTTTGTGGGTCTGTGTGTCTGTAGTGCGGCGTGGGTCTGTAGTGCGGCGTGGGTCTGTGGGTCTGTAGTGCGGCGTGGGTCCGTGGGTCTGTAGTGCGGCGTGGGTCTGTAGTGCGGCGTGGGTCTGTAGTGCGGCGTGGGTCTGTGGGTCTGTAGTGCGGCGTGGGTCCGTGGGTCTGTGGGTCTGTAGTGCGGTGTGGGTTTATGGGTCTGTGGGTCTGTAGTGCGGTGTGGGTTTATGGGTCTGTGGGTCTGTAGTGCGGTGTGGGTCTGTAGTGCGGCGTGGGTCCGTGGGTCTGTAGTGCGGTGTGGGTTTATGGGTCTGTGGGTCTGTAGTGCGGCGTGGGTTTATGGGTCCGTGGGTCTGTAGTGCGGTGTGGGTTTATGGGTCTGTGGGTCTGTAGTGCGGCGTGGGTCCGTGGGTCTGTAGTGCTGCGTGGGTCTGTGGGTCTGTGGGTCTGTAGTGCGGTGTGGGTTTATGGGTCTGTGGGTCTGTAGTGCGGTGTGGGTCTGTAGTGCGGTGTGGGTCTGTGGGTCTGTAGTGCGGTGTGGGTCTGTGGGTCTGTGGGTCTGTAGTGCGGTGTGGGTCTGTGGGTCTGTGGGTCTGTAGTGCGGTGTGGGTCTGTGGGTCTGTAGTGCGGTGTGGGTCTGTGGGTCTGTAGTGCGGTGTGGGTCTGTGGGTCTGTGGGTCTGTAGTGCGGTGTGGGTCTGTGGGTCTGTAGTGCGGTGTGGGTCTGTGGGTCTGTAGTGCGGTGTGGGTTTATGGGTCTGTGGGTCTGTAGTGCGGTGTGGGTTTTCTTTAAAAAATAAATCTCAGTAAAGCAGAACGTTCTCGAGCTCATTTCATTCACAGCTGCTCAATTTCCGTTTTCACAAGAGATTTTTTTTCCAGGTTCTGAACATGAAAGCATTAAAATAAAAATCTCTCAAATTAAAAAAAAAAAAAGGGAAAAAAAAGACAAAAATCCAACCATTTTTTTCGAGCCCAGTAGAATGTGTATGATAAAGAGATGATTTGTAAATAATGATCCCAGTGCTGTGTGTCAGAGGTTCGAGCGGAGCTGCTTCAGGACGTGGATGTGGGTGAAGGTTATAAAGGTAGTGATGAGATGGTTCATGTTTTAGGAAATCGTAATGTCGGGTATTTTATCGTGATATTGATGTTATAATCAGATCGTCCAGCTTTAACAGAGACTGAATCACGCTTGTGCTGGTTTAATGAGTGTATTTACTTTTGCTTGCATTATGAGGAGATTGTGTGTGTGTGTGTGTGTGTGTGTGTGTGTGTGTGTGTGTGTGTGTGTGTCTTCTACTTATTATGATGCATGTAAAATCGGCCTACATGTGATGTATACGCTTGATCCTCTCTGTATAAGTGAGAATTGCAGGTTTGTACTTTCTGTGATTTCTGGGTGAACAGTTTTGAGTAAAATGCGTCACATGGCTGGTAAAAGGCGTCATGGTGCGAAGTTTTGAACCGATTCGGAACATTTCGGAGCACTGAACTGCAACTTACTCATCCTCACCCACGCCAGTCATATTCATTTACATACCAACAGAATTAATTAATACATCATTATCTTGGACGAGGGGAAAACAGTTTAATAAGCAGGAAAATAATTAAATCTGTAAATAAGTAAATTATATACGATCCTGGTACAAAAGCAGATAAAGGTGGCTGGAGGTGCAGCTTACCGGTTGAATGGGTGGTCAGTTACAGCCAAAGTGACATTTACATCTTTATTATGCTTAGAAACACAAATAAGGATGCAGGTTATGCGCTTATTAAATGCGTAATGTAAAAATACAGGGGCCCTAAAACCGACCCCTGAGGATCCTCTTGTATGGATGGAGGTAAGTGTGGAATCACTTCAGCTCAGGAGTATTACTGTACATGGTGATTCCTATCTCAGGAAAAGTGTTTATTATATAATTTATCAAAAACAGTTTGTAGTTTTTTTTTGTTGTTGTTGTTTTTGTTTTTTGTGTCTTTAATCAGGAGTTTTCAGAGCTAGCACACGCCGTGCTCTTGGGGGGGAAAAAACCACAAACTGTCCCACCTCTTCAATAAACACAACACGTGCATTAAATCTGTTTGAACAAAACAGGAAGTACAGGTGTGTACTTCCTCCCGTGTGGTTCTTTATGCAGGTAAGAACACACTCCGGTCCGAGAGCGTCTGAGTGAGGTGTCTAAATGAACTCTAGTAGTGAGAAAGTGATTCGACTCCGAATCGACTCACCTGCAGGAAGTGAATCAAACATGGCGCGTGTTTTCGGGTTGCAGCATTTTGTTTGTTTGTTTGTTTGTTTTTGTTAAACCGAGCCAAAGCACAGATCCGTAGCGCTGTAGAAATGCGTTCCTTACTGACGAAACAAACAAAAAGAGAAAATTTATGCTGGATGTCATTTTTTTTTTTAAAAAGTGTTCTCCATGCTTGGGTGAAAGTTTTACGATTTCTACACGCACTTGGTGAAGATTTACATTTTGCACCATCATTTTTCTGACCCACGAAGGACGAAGGAGTTTCACAAGGTTCGTTTTCATCCCTACACGTTCCTCAGACAACGTTTAATCGCTTTAATTACGTGCAGTGTGAAACCAAACTAAACCAAGGAGATGAACCAAGAGAATCATTTGAACTCCGGTTGATTCAGAGTCAGTAAACGGGCTGATGGGTGTGAAATCGTGTTTAAACTGACGGAGGAGAGGAACAGTGCTGCTTTTGAGAGAAGTTAACGGAGGATGGAGTGCTCGCGGGGCTGAAGGTCACCGTGTGTTTTTCATCTCTTTGAGCCGATGGAGAAAGAACGAGAGATGTGAAAGGCGTGAAATTCTCTTTCACGGCTTGGAAGATGCGTCTCCATTTGCCTTTTTTCCTCTCTGCTTTTAACCTCTGCGTCGTCAGCACTCTGCACTTATTAAAGACTTTGAATAAATCTGTCTGTGTTTTTTGAATCCATACCAAGCTTCTCATTATTACAGACGTATAATATAAAGAGAATTGTCGTAAAATCTGCTTCCTCGCTTCTCTTTCTATTAATATATTTATTTTCTTATTGTCTTTACACCTCCCGTTGCATAACACGTGAAAAAAACCCAGCCATCTGTTTTGTGCTGAACGGCTTTGTGTCTAAAAACAGACGTGCGAGTGTTTAACAGAGGCTCGAACGCCTCGGGCTGGAATATCATATGACCGTCTCAAGGTGACTGACTGTAAGCACCAGCTTCAGGGTTAAAGGCCTCGTCTGCTTCACCGCACAGCGTCCTACAGAGCGAGGAGAGGATTTTAAAGTCCGTGAAGCACGTCGGCGTTGTCCGTACACGCTAAGGATAACACCACGTCCTGCAGTGGCTTTGGGCAGGAATCGTTAAGGAATTTTAATAAGTGCAAAAGTGTTTCATTTGGATGTTAAACGTCCAGGACGTGTTACGTGTTACATTTAAATGTAGATTAAAGTCATTTGGTGCTTCTTCTGTGGAAATCAAGTGTCTGTTGGTGATGTAAATGGTCATAGAACACAATAACATGCCTCAAAAGTTAGCTTGTGCATGTATTGTGTAGTTAGCTAGACAGTTTTCGCTACGTAACTAGCTTAGCTACGTTACATTAGTTAGACAGATTAGACTAAATTACGTGTGGATGAAAACAGTTCGGCTGCATTACGCCAAGGCTTTTTTCTTTCATTTGTTTATTTGTTTTTAAAAATAATTTGCATAATTGATACTGGGAACATGTTCCTAACTCCTTTTGAGTGAGAAATCGTCAGAAACATTGAAACTCGTTTAAAAATAAATAAATAAATGAATAAAATGTCAGTAACCCTATTTAGACAGTGTTTCTTTTTTTTTTGGCATATGTGAGGAAAGCCTGTGGTTAAAAACTGCCTGGATAGATATAAATTGCTTAAGTCTTAAATATCAATGTTTTATTGCACGTTTTGAAGGTTAATCACTGAAGTCAAGACGACTGCCAGAAAGAAGGGGGGTATGGTGGCTTACTGGTTAGCACGTTTGCCTCGCTCCTCTGGGGTTGGGGGTTCGAATCCTGCCTCCGTCCTGTGTGCGCGCAGTTTGCATGTTCTCCCCGTGATTCAGCGGTTTCCTCCGGGTACTCCGGTTTCCTCCCCCAGTCCAAAGACTTGCGTTGTAGGCTGATTGGCATCTCTAAAGTGTCCCCCGAGTTCCCTGGGATAGGCTCCAGGCTCCCCGCGACCCTGTGTAGGATAAGTGCTACAGAAAATGGATGTGGTTAACCAATCCATCATGATGGACGTCTCTGTAACTGTACCAGTTGTTGTGTCGGACTGTAAAGTGCTGTTTTTCTGTGTAGTTGTGTGAGTGACTCGGGTGTTCAATGCTGAAACCTAAAAACACCTCAGGTTCTGTAACCTATCTTGAGGAAAATGAGATTTTAAATCATCCAAGTTTAATTCAAGACTATAAGGGGGGCACTTACTTATGCTCTGCTGGATTGGTGGCTTTAGTAGTACACAATATATTACCTATGTAGTGTATATATGTGTGTGTGTGTGTGTGTGTGTGTGTGTGTGTGTGTATATATGATAGAGTTGTTGTAAAGACCTATGAGCTCAAGGAGAAATAACATTTTGCAAAGTTGCACCAAAAAGTAATCGCTGTAATTTAAAAAATTATTTAAATTTTTATTTTAAATTATTTTTTTAGCATGATTGATATTTAGTTAGTTCTTTTAGTATCTTAAAAATTAGACTGACGTGGAATAAAATCATTTTTATTGTTGTTTAGGATTCATTCCACCATTTGATCATCAGTCACCTCCTCTCCAGACGTCGCTAATTTGATGCTAGCCTGCACTCTCCATATATTTTTCCCCGTGTAGATAAATAAACGCGGACGTTCCCGTTGACTTTCTGACTGTATGTTTCTCCTTGTGTCGTAGGTCCGTAGATACTTTGCACCAGTATTGCTGTCCGGCTCCGTTGTACAATAAGCAGCTAGCCGTGCCTGCGCCTCTCAAAGAGTGCAGGTAAGCGTCACGCTAGTCCCAAACACTTAGCCTAACTCGATTCATCGCTAAATCGCAACCTGGCATCGCTTTATTCAGCCGAACAAACATCTCGTACAAATGGTAACGTGGCTAAACATTAGTGAAACGATTGCATGCTAACCTTAGGCTAGTTAGCATGATCGATTACTCACTGGCATGCCTTCATTATTAGCCTTGTTAGCATTTCATGGTTCTGGGACGAGTTAAATCGTGATATTTTATGTTATTACTCCAGTTTTGTTTTGTTTGTTTGTTTTATGCTGGTACTTCGCCATATAAAATACCATCTTCCATGGGTCATAGCAACATTTGCTAACTCATTTCCTGTTAAGACACATGTATTTCCTGTCTAAATGAGAACAGGCTGAATCGCGACGCTGCTTTTTACATTTTCATTATAAACACTTTCATTTCCCCTTGCGACAGTAAAGTGCCGATTAATTATGCAGTTATTTCTTTCATTATTGTCTTGCTGTAGGAAAAACTAGAAAATCAGAAACTCGTACAGTGCCGTGCATAAGTATTCACCCCCCGTTGAATTTTTCCATTAGGTGTAGTGTTACAATCTGGAACCTAAATATAGACGAATGTACATATTGATGTAAGAGGGGGGAAAAAAATCGATATAGTTTGCAAAATTATTTACAAATAAAATGTTGTGGTTGGATAAATATTCAGCCCCCATCACCCCCCCCCCCCCACCAACCCACAAAAAAGTCTCATGATCATTTGAAAGGAGTCGACATGTAGGTCATTAAAGTATTACGTGTAAAACGTCTCGATATAAACACACCTGTTCCTGCAAGAACCCAGGAGAAAATACCTAAACAAACAGCATCATGAAGGACACCGAGGAGCAAAACAAATCCAGGTTTAAAGTTCCTTAAAAGTAACGATCACGGTTTAGAAGTTTAAAAAAAAATATCCCAACTGCGACTAGAGGAGACAGTTCACTAAACATCAGTGAGCGTGTAAAGAGTGGATTAGTCTGAGAAACAACCAAGAGGTCATGGGTAACTCTGAAGGAGCTGGAGAGATCCACAGCTCAGATTTGGAGACGCTGTTCACGGGACAACCAGAGCCTGGACCCTCCACAGAGCTGGACTCGATGAAAGGGTGAAATCCCACAAAAGTGTTCTCTTGTATGATGAAACCAAAATTAAACTTTTTAACCTTGGAACAAAGTGCTACTGTACATTTGGGAGAAACCCAACATTTTGAGAACACCATCTCTGCTGTGGCTGTGAAGCATGGTGATGGTAGCATCCACTCTTTTCTGCACTCGTTCTCAGGAACATTCTGTGTTCTTACATCGAGCAGCGAGAACGTTAATTAGACATGAATTCTAGCGGCGCATCAGATGCAGTGTGTTCACACAGCGGAGGGGAAAAACATCACATTGGACACACTTCCTGTTTGCTCCATCATGTGTCATGTGTCATGCGTCATGCTCTCTTCCTCACGCTCTGGCTGCTTAATCATCACATCACGAAACCAGAGATTTTATCCACCGTTCCGTACCGAGTTCCTTCCAGCAGCCATTTTGTGTCTCTGTGTACCGCATGTGTTCTGCTTTTCTGCCAGGGAAGATAACGATCTCCACCGGTTCTGCTGTCCGTCCTCTGGGAGCAGCAGTCCGTCGAGATAGCGGAGAGAAAACCGGAACCGGAACCGGAACTCCCCCCCCGGCCCACGACTCCTCCGTCTTCCTCTTCAAACCTGTCTTTTATGGACTGTTTTATTTCCCGTGTGCATGTGGAACAGTGTGTGTGTGTATGTGTGTATGTGTGTATGTGTGTGTGTGTGTGTGTGTGTGTGTGTGTGTGTGTGTGTGTGTGTGTGTGTGTGTGTGTGTGTGTGTGTGTGTCGTCTGAACCGCCTCCGCTGCGCCTCCGAGAATCAGGACGTCTTTCCTCAATTTTCCTTTTTCATCAGCAAGGAAATGTTAAAGAAGTGCTGCATGTTTTCAAGAATTATTAATAATCACACACACACAAGTTTATAAAGATTAGAAAAGAATAAATTCTCTCTTATGCAAACTTAATTATCAAAATGTTATATTTGTTTATGGGTAAATCTTTCCTCATATAATTGTCAATGTTACCAAAAATATAAAAAGAAAAAGAAAAAAAACCCACAATGTTTCACAATGCATGAAATAACGCAATACTGAATTCTGCTGAGATATTTATAATTAAACAATAATTAAAGAAGGATATTAAATAATTGATAAAGAAAAATATTTAAATGTCAAATGCGTGACTCCTCAGTGTAAGTAATAATGTAAATAAAAACCGATCCACTTATAAATCTTTAATTTATTTATAATGATATTTTCTCATCTCCATGCACTAATTAGTGTTTTAAGGGCAGCAGGGAGTCGCACTGCAGGAGAAATAACATAACGAAGGCCGAATAAATAAAAAATGTAAACGAATGAGATGTTAAAGTGTTTATAGAGATCCTCACCTCCAATGTTCTAATGTTCAGCCGTGCTCCTGGGATGTTCTACTGAAATGTAATAAAATGCATATAAAAGATTTTTTTTTTTTTTACACATTGGTTAGTATCTTTTATTGTTAACAATCATTACAAAATTATTTATTTATTTGCTTATTTATTATCATTATAATCATTATTACATAAACTTTATAACCAGATAATTAAATACAGTACTGCGCAAAAGTTTTAGACACGTGCAAAGAAACGCTGTAGAGCAAAGATGCCTTCAAAATAATAATTAATAATAAATATATAAATATATATAATATATAAATAATAATAATTAAATGATTCTACATTTTTAAAAAAATACAGTAAAGAGCAGTAAACAGTAGTAAATGAAACAAAAGTCAATATTTGGTGTGACATAAAAATAAAAAAATAAAAACAGTAGTGTCCGGTACAATGTGTGCAGTTTTATAAGGAAATGAGCTGGTAAGTTTTATTGAGCATCTTGCAGAACCAGACACAGTTCTTCTGGACACTTTGACTTTCGCACTCGCTTCTTATTTCTGCAGCGAAACCCAGCAGCCTTCATTGTGTTTACTGTCTGAAAAGTGTCTCTTACTGTAATACGCTGCTTTCTTTAATGACATACAGACATTTTTCTGTAGCGTTTAATTTTAATAAATAATAATAATTACACAGTACGGGGGGGGGGGAATCTCCTCAAACACCACCAGTGTGTCGCCTCCGCCTGGATGACACGACGGCAGCCATCGAGCGCCAGAACACCCACCAGCTATAGGTAGAGAGGTGTAGCCAATTCAGGAATGGAGATCATTAGGGGGCCGTGATGGTTGGCAAACTTAGTTTCCCCGAGGAGGTCTCCCATCCAGGTACTGGCCAGTCTCAATTCTGCTTAGCTTCAGTGGGAATCCAGGCCAGAACTGAAGGGTGATATGGCTCTGGTTAAGTTTAGAAAACTAAAGGGTTTTTGTTTTTTTGTACTGACTTGATAATATAGACGTCATAAAATTAAAAATCTATAACAAAGTTTGTACTAAAAAAAAAAAAAAAAAAAAATAGGGTGCCTAAAACTTTTGCATAGTACTGTATATAAATATAACAATTATTTTTTTATTTTTTTCTCCTTATGTTTATTATTATTGTGCCTAATCTTTGCTATAAATGTGATATTTTTTTGTCCTTAAATTCTCAAAGTTGGTTCTAAATGATCATCATCATCATCATCCTGGTCACTGCATAAGGCTAATGTGGGTATTTAAAATGGTTTTTATTTTAATTTATTGAGTTTAATGTTAACTTAATTGAGTTAAATATGAACTCATATGTAATTAATTATTCATGACTTTATTCTCTGATTTTAAGTAAAACATGAATTTTGTACTTTGTTCGTGTTTATTTTTCATTCTTATTTTTTCTCACTGATTATAAGATATATATATATATATAAAACATCCAGTATAAATTAAGATGATGATTATTATGATGATGATGATGATGATGATGATGATGATTATTATTATTATTATTAGCAGTAATAATAATACTGTAGAAGCTGAGTGACAGTAGACATCAGCAGGACATGACATCACCTCACCTCACCTCGAACAGGAAGTGTGTTTCGCTGGACTTCCCGTCATATCGATTTTGCTATTTTTTTTTTTCTCATCCATTTTTTAAAAATCCTTTTTTAATATTTAATCTTTTTTTTTTTTACATTATTAGTATTTATAAATGTTTTCTTAATTTAATATAGGTATACATTTAAAGCATGGTGTTTAAAAATCCCTGTGTCATTATATTACACACAGTTTTTTCCTCTTTATGCTTTATGCCAGCAGCACTGGTACATACTGTATCCTGTCGTGTTGTGCAGTGCCTGCAGTTTGCCTGTAGGGGGCGCAGTGTGATCAGGTCACTGCAGTAAGTGTCCTCCAGAGGGAAAGTGTGGCTGATAATTCAGCAGTGATGTAAGCGGGTTAGAGCTGCAGTCACGTCCGCAGTGTCTAACATCAATCCTTCTGCTTTCCCCCACCTTTTTATTCTCTCTCTCTCTCTCTCTCTCTCTCTCTCTCTCTCTCTCTCTCTCTCTTTCTGTGTTTTTTCTCACTGATAAATTCAAGAGTTAAACGTTTAGCATTTAAGAAAACAACGTCCAGTTTTCACGCCACACGCACTGGGGTCAGAGAAACCTTTTTACGATCATTCCTCGTCACACCGTACGCTGTGCCATCGAGCGCTGTCGGATTTCACCGGATTCTGTGTGAAGGCGTGTCTCTATAAACACACAAACGCACAAACACACACTGAGCTTGAACTGATAAGGAGAACTTTTAGCGTGTTTCCGTTTATCGTCATCGTCACTAGCGTATGCGTCGCTGTCCCGTCAGTTTCTCGTCCTCCTACTTACTTACTCCGTACAGGATTTCACACAGTTTTTTTGTGCTTTTTTTTTTTTTGCGTAAAACTATTCGAATCGGTGAAATCGCAACCACACGAAACAGTCACGCGCTCTTCCACGGTGATGCCTGTTGGTTAATGAGAGCTTTTAGCCGTACTCGTGTTCGTCACGTGACGCGCCTCGGCCCGAATCCGCAGATAATCTGCGGTCGTTTTGAAATATCGCACGCTCCTCCGAATATCGCGTTCTGCTCGATTTTGCGTCGATTTCTGCCGAAATCCTGGAGGAACGGATATTAATGGTGGATCTGAGATTTTAGTCAGAAATTGAAATCTCACAGCGAAAGCACTTTGTCGTCGGCCATCTTGGATCACGTCATATTATACTGTCTAACCCTTTGATCTCAACTTACAACCAAAGAATTCTTTTATGATGTGCGTTTTTAAATTTCTTCTGTTTTTAAATGTACAGTGTAAGGCTAGCTTAGCGTTTAGCTTGTAAGTTTGTTATGTCCGTGTGGTTTCTGACCCAGTGTCATCTATAAATGTGACAAAGAGATAAAAAAACAAACAAATACATTTTGAAGGCGGGGCTGTGTATTAGAAGTGATCTAGATGATATAATATAATCATAATTAACTTGTATATTTGTTTATTTTTTATACACGCTTACTGAAACAAACGGTGATATTTCAGCATGCAGGTTTAGCGCAAGACGCTAAACTGGTAGCTGTAAGTTTCCATTGCTTGTTAGCCGCATTAGCTACATTGATGGAAAACTGAAGAAGCGAACTTCACACACCAAACATGTTTAGGTTGATTGACTTTATTTAAAATTACGTTTAAATAGGAATCTTGGATGCTTTGGAGTTTGTTTTTGTCTGAAAATGAAGGACAGAGTGAAAGTGTTTCTTTAACCTGGTTTTATATCCTTCTTTACACGGAAGCTCAGCTCCACTCGGCCCGTCGTTACCCGGATTGCAGGTTTGGAACTGGACAGTGAAATGGATCGTGTCTCGGTGGTTCTGATTCGCCTTCGCCTGCTGGACGGGTCAGAATGAGTTCTCTCAGATTAACCAGAGGCGATGATTCATCCTGTTCCTCCTCCGTGGCTGGAAAACGTTTAAGCGGTGAAAAATAGACTCGATTTTTAAAACGTAAGGCCACTGCTGTGTCTAAAACTCTCTAAAGCTCTCAGTCGTACGGGTTGGGTTTTTGTGTTTGTGTTTGATCCTGACGGAGTGTGGAGGCATTTCTAAGACCTGGAAAATGTTTTTAGCGAGGAACAGAAACCTGCAGAAATATAAAAATATATTTTTTAAAAAAGACCAAAAACTGAAACTAACAGAAAATTAAATGAGCTGTTCTCACTTCTGGATTAATTTTATATGCAGCTGTGTGTGTGTGTGTGTGTGTGTGTGTGTGTGTGTGTGTGTGTGTGTGTGTGTGTGTGTACGCATTATTTATTATTTATGAAACACATTATAGCTGTGTTTATGAAGTGTTGTTGATTTATCAGCAGTGATCATAAAACTTTAAATCATAATAATTAACTCCTCACTGTCTCTGAATGCTGAAAAACTGCAGAAAGGCATTGTTTGTTTGTTTGTTTGTTTGTTTGTATAGTTAAAGCACATTGAATATGTTTATATTAAAATATGTGTGATGTGTTTAGTGATTCTGGTGCTAATTTGTTGGTTGGTTGTTATTCCTGTGGGATGTCAGTGGGTGTGTCCCTGTTGTTGTTGTTATTGTTGTTGTTGTTGTTGTTGTTGTTGTTATTTCAGTTTCAGTGGTGTTTAATAGGAGAAAATAATTTCAGCGATCTCTAACATAAGTAATAACAGTCAGGTTTTACTGTCGGCTCCTAAAAACAAAACTTCTTCTTCTCTTCTTACTCACTATTTTCATCGTCATATTTAATGAGACGTAGGAGCGAACGTTGATGCAAACGCCGGACTCAGAGTCCCAGAATGCATTGCAGCTATACAACACAACACCTGCACCGAGTCTTGACTCAGCCGGATAGCGATCTGACGAGTGTGTGGAAGTACAGATGAGGAGGTGAGAGAGCTAGACAGAATAAAACACTAAAGCGCCGCTGCATCACATACACAGGGTTAAATCCCATTGCACCACTTGGACTACTAACAGCATGGCATTGTGGGTAATGTAGGAACCCTGTTAACCAACGTGAAAATTCTGGACACACAGATTATTCGCTTTGCAGTGATATAAATTAAATCTAAAAACCCGGATGAAAAAATAATAACTCGGTCCTCCTCATGATTGAGTAATGGGTTCTGTTACTTACCGAGAGCGGAGAGAAATTAAAAATACATGATGATAAAGTTCAGGTCTCAGGAGGACAATGATGATAAACATGGTGTGTGTGTGTGTGTGTGTGTGTGTGTGTGTGTGTGTGTGTGTGTGTGTGTGTGTGAGAAAGAAATTACAACGTTAAAATTGACTTGCAGTTAAAGCTGATTAAATTATAAAGAGGAAATGAATAGAAATTAAAGACTAAATAAATAATAAATTTTGGAGCTGCAGATTCTTCATCCTCCTCTGTTTCACGTTTCTGAAATAAAAATCATTTCCTGAATACTTTCTCAGGCGTCTGTAGATGTTTATTGAGCAAAACCACGGCACAGAGAGAAATTTCACATGTAGTACAGCGAACATCTCTTTTTTTTTTTCTGTTCCAATGACATCATCGTACAGGAGATGCAGTAGGCCCCGCCTCTCTGACCGCTCCGGCCAATCAGCAGCTGTCAGACAGTCATTTGCAAGTTCAGTAGTGATGGTGTTGCCTGGCAACCGGGAATTCGGCATGTCTGAGAGCCGAGCTTTCGGCTGCAGAGGAGCCGAGAATCACAGGCGAGAAGCCGGGAGACGCTCCACTGCAGAGTGACGGTGAGGAGGAGGAGGAGGAGGTGTTCTCCTGTATGCTGGCGATGACCTTCTGCAGATGTTCACCACCTGAGGGACAGGAGTGGTGCACACACACACACACACACACATACTGTACACGTGTAGCTTGTAGTAGGTCTACACGTGATGGATGAAGCTCATCCATGAATCTAGGAGCAGATCCGGAGTGACCCTGGAATTCCACGACACACATCTGGGAAGGTTTTAGCCGTTCCTCGACACACGGCTCAGAGGAACCTGCAGTCCAGTGTCAGCGAACTGAGGAGGATTTTGAGTCTCTTCTTCAGGATGGAGCGCTTCAGTGAGGCATCGTCATGGCCGCTCGGCCCTGCAGGAGCTCGGTGTAACCGCTAAGCGTGCTCTCAGGTGTACCATGAATTTTTGGTTCCGTGTTTGGGTGCAGGTGATGATGATGATGATGATGATGATGATGGATATTCCTCATTTCACCACCTGACCACGAGACTCCGAGTCCCTGACGATGTCGCGGTTCAAAGCTCTGTGCTTAGATTATTGGCAGTTTCTGTGTCTGCAGCCTCCGAGCGGCTTTTTTAAAAGGTAAGCAAAGTGCTGAGCTGAACTTATTTATTTTTTTGAGCTGAGTTTTAGTTCAGGACACAAATTCATTTAATGACCTGCATTCGAATTTTAAAAAAATTTTTTTACCTCATGTTGAGAATCCTCCAGGAATTGTTTTGTTTTTAAATCAATTTCATTATTATAATTAATTGTATTGCATTTAATTAAATGTAATTATATGAATTTTTATTTAGTTTGATTTATTTTATTTATAGTATTGGATTTTTAAGCACGTTTGAACACTTTGTCCTCCGAAACAATGAATAAATATTGTATATCATGAGTGTAGTACAGAAGCAAAAACCCTACGTCGTATTTGTGCATTAAACGTCCAAAAGGCTGTGTATAAATAAAGAACAATAGCGGGCCTAAAACAGAACCTTGTGGGACGCCATGTTAATGTTTTCAGCAACCTTTTATTCCCTTTTTGTCTCAAAAACAAGCTTTGCTGCTGATTTAATGATGTACAGTACCATGCAAAGTTTTAGACACGTGCAAAGAAACGCTGTAGAGCAAAGATGCCTTCAAAATAATGAAATTAAATGTTTCTACATTTAAAAAAATCCAGTAAAGAGCAGTAAACAGTAGTAAATGAAACAAAGTCGATATTTGGTGTCACAAAAAATAAAAATAAAAATAAAAACAGTAGTCTCCGGTACAATGTGTGCAGTTTTATAAGGAAATGAGCCGGTAAGTTTTATTGAGCATCTTGCAGAACCAGACACAGTTCTTCTGGACACTTTGACTTTCGCACTCGCTTCTTATTTCTGCAGTGAAACCCAGCAGCCTTCATTGTGTTTACTGTCTGAAAAGTGTCTCTTACTGTAATACGCTGCTTTCTTTAATGACATACAAACATTTTTCTGTAACATTTCATTTTGTGCCAGAAAACTAATGTTTGGGAATCTAAAATGTTTTTGTACTGATTTGATCATGTAGACGTCTTTTGCGCAGTACTGTATTTCACATAAAGTTTACATGTGAATCCTTTCCAAAGTCAAAAAGGGAAAGCTGGGGATTAAAATAAATTTTCAAAAGATAAAAAATGAATTAAATATGGACGTCTTCGCCGGATCCGTTTAGTTGAAACTGGTGTAAATTTTTGTACAAACTTGGGTTTAACCTCCTGTAAATCCGTCCCAGCGTGGATCTTTCTCAGCGTGTTGATCTCAGAGTTAGCTACCTCAGATTTATTACAGTTGTTCCAGACTAGGACTGTACCTTTTATTACGTTATTACTTTATGTATTATTGTAATTTAAGCATGTCGGCATCCATTCTGTGGATTGAATGTCTAAAAGTGTCTCTCTGTATAAAGGGAGAACGAAAGCAGGACTAAAACACAACCCTGTGGGACTCCACATTACACAAACAATTCCTTTTTGCATTGTGGCTCAAATACAAACTGCACTGCTGATATTAATCATAAAATTCACTCTTTCTCAGTGTGTTAGATTGTCCTCGGTTGTCCTCGTCATCGATTATCCTGCATTGGAATTACAAATACACCGTAATGATTCTTCCTGAGGCGCATTGATTTATACGTCACTTTGCTAAACCGCTCCTCATTACTCAGCGTGAGGATCTGATCGTCTCTGCTGATTGCTGTCCCACATGCACAGGTGTTGCATTTATAAATGATGTAATTTTATTGCCATGAAAAGAGTAAAATGGTGTAAAAACGTGTTCACACGGTGTTTATGAAGGTTTCTGTTCGTCCTCATCGGTGTAAAAAATGATGCACCAAAAACACCTGGATAAAATTTAATTAACTAAATTGTTAAATATACTGTATATGGCTTCACTATAACCATTTATAACTTTTCATACTGTTTGACTAGTCTTTTAGATTTTAAGTAAGGAATAAAGCACTTGTGGGCATGCGGTTATAGGAAAATAATCAACAACGCGGTGGTGTGGTGAGGCGGAGTTACTGTTCTCACCCTGAAGTTTATTTATTTTCCTCTAACGGCACGTCCCCGAGTGTTTTATTCCTCTTACCAACGATTACAATTTACATTTATTAAAGAACAACACACTTTTTATCCGTTAATAGTTACTAAACAGGTTAGTTCCTGTTCTCATTTACGTTATAGCGGTAATAAACGGTCTTTCCCTCGCCAGACTCTCTTTATTCTGTCTTTAATCAGTTTTAATCCTCTGTTCACGTCCCTGTGAATGAGCGGTTGCTATAGAAACGGTAACGCATTAGAACGAGCGCGTTAGATGTAAACCTGCGCCACTGTCAGAGCTGCTGTTATTGTAAACGAATCAACACCTTCTGACCAATCAGAATCCGGAACTCAGCAGCACCGTAGTGTATTCAGAACTACAGAAATATTCAGTTTGCTTTGTAAACGTGTGCATAATGGAGATTCTTGTACGCTTAGCAGGTTGTGAGTGTAACCCAGGGTTCATTTTCTCGTCTCAGCGGGGTTTTGCTCGCACTGTTTCTGTATTCGCACGAGTTAGAACCATTACGTCTTTCCATTACAGCTGTGGCAGTGTAAAGTCTGAAAGGCCTCATTATGCTGTAGAGAAATGGCATTTCCAGAAACGTTAGACACTTTAACGATGAGAACAACGACGCTCCTGTACTCCGATTCTCGATGTACAATAACACGCCTGTGCTTCGTGTTTCTGTGTTTGTGTTCCGGTTGAATTTAACTCCAGCCTCATTTTAACCCCTCGAACCTCTCGAACTCGGCGATCAGATCCTCCTCGGAGGGAGAAGGCGAGGCGTGTTTGGAATCACGCCCGGTTCCAGCTGTTGTTGTTGGAACATGCAGGTCGTTTCCATGAGGGCCATACTGAGGAGGAAAACCTGCACACAAAAAAAGGCTGGAAGAAGGAAAATAAGATCTCATCGAAGACGGGATTACTTTCACTACTCTTTTCTGGTTGTCGTTCTTACATTAAAATAACCTTGGATTATTTTTTTTCGGCTAACCCGGTCGACTCCAGACCTCCATCTCAGCCGACACAAGAGGAACAACTCCAGCTGCAGAATAAAACTGCATTTTCTGTCGCGAGCGATGATGAAATCTGTGGAAAGTGCAGAGAAAGAGGAAGCGGTTTCGTAGACTAGAGCTTTGTTTTCAGAGAAATGCCACCTGTGTGTCAGATTTAGACGTGCTCGTATTTAACACGTCGTGTCTTTTTTTCCCCTCCGTGGATGATGTCGCGTGTCCTGGTGAGTGATGTTACGTCTCTGTGGAGTGGCATGTGGAAGAACTGCATCTCTGTAAGAACTAAGAGGTAGGAGCTCACGCCGTCTGTGTGTCACAAACGCATTTAAACATGTGATGAGCGTTTAAAATTCTCACGAGTCTTTGTTTTAGCCGTTTCAGCCGCACAACAAGAGGCTTCAGAGAACTTTAGAGGACATCTGCTGCATCTTCATGGTGTTCAATATATACGCTTGTTGATTTCGGGACACATTTCGTTTGTATTAATATACTGTATATTAATATTTTCTATAACGTGTTCCATACTAGAGGCAAGATTTAACAATGACATTATCTCTCCTGAAGTTAATTAGGCAGAAAAAACGCAGCTTGTCACGTTACAGAGAAACCGCAAAGAAGCGTAAAACCCCTCTGTCCTGAAGATGTCGGAAAGTTACAGCTTTAACCTCGGACTGTTACAAAGCGCCGACACTGGAGACTCCTTCCATAAATGTTATGGTGGAGCGTCTGCCGTACACGTCCCTATGAATGACCTGTCGCTATAGAAACGATAACGTATTAGAACGAGCGCATTAATGTAAAGCTGTGATTTGCAGCCGCACTCCTTTTATAGAAAATTAATCAACACCTTCTGACCAATCAGGATGCAGAGTTTAACGGCGCTGTGGTAATACCTTTATGACATGGTTGTGAAGATTTTCTGAAGTTAAATCGGATGCCGCCGCCACCACCGTGCTTCACAGTGCGGATGATGTTGGGTTTCCGCGAGATTTTAGAAACGATGTGTCCTGGCAATGCCGATCAAATAAACCCCGCCTCTTGTTTAAAATTACATCACCGTTCTTTTTTTTTTTTCTTTTTTTTCTGGAAAGAATACCCTAGTAATGAAAACGTTGTTTTGTGATCACTATAAGAGACGATTCTGTTTAAGGTGTTTTATCAGATTGTTCATGAGTAGCTCTTTAAGGCTTTTTTTAATGAGTAAAATGTACAGAACTGAATCGTAATATTGCATCATTCGTTGCTTTGAATGCATTTTTCGTCCTCATGATCTGCACTACAGGGAGATATACAGTAACTCACTACATCTCCTCACGGACCTGCTGTAGCACACTGACATTCTGAGTGTGACGTCATTGTGAAACTCAGTGTCTTTCTGTTATCTAGAAAATATTCACCACGTGCTTCTTCTCCGTCTGATGAACGTCCTGGTTTTATGTTTTTTATCAGGGAGGGTTTTGGGGGGTGAGCCAGAGGATCATGAAGCTTTGCTGCAGTTGAAGTTTTTTCTTTTATTTAAGCCGTCACGTATCGTGCAGGATCAGCTGTGACTCTGAGAACTCGAGAAACCTGATGTGATCTGATCCGGTCTGACGCAGGAGAGAGAATAATTTATTTACGCCGTGTGCATCCAGTGTCTAGTGTTCTCCTCACCATTGGGCTTGGAAAGAGAGTTTGGAGAAGAAAAAGTCAAACGGCTCAGCTTTGTGGAACATCTGACTTTATTTTTTATATCGGTTACAATATCAGTTCATCCTCGTGCGTGGAGTTTTAAAAAGGGAATATATGTGTAAACAGTATGTGGTGATCTGTTTGGTGTCAGACTACACATCTGTAGATCTACACATCTATGACTCTGTCAGGTGTTTCTACGCCGTCTGAGCGAACAGTGTCGTGACTTCCTGTTAAAGCTGAATTAACAACGTTTAGGTCCACTTTGGTGAGTTATCACTGCTTTCACATCACTGCTTAATGTACCTTTTTAACGACGTATATTTTTCTAGAGTGTGTGTGTGTGTGTGTGATTGTGCACCTGCTTGGGTCTAACAGTCAGGAATCAGGAAGTAAAGTGGCTTTTAAATGCTGATCACAATTTAATATAATTTACAGAATCAAGTGTGCTAGCTGAAAGTTAAAAAAAAAAAAAAAACCTTTTTATTTATATAGCGCTTTTAACAATGGTCATTGTCACGAAGCAGCTTTACAGAAATCCAGATATGAATTTAGATTAAAATGGAATCGAGTGAACCGTTGAGTTCTAGAACTAAAAATTATTCACTGAAGCTCAATATTTTTGCTTGATTTGTCATGTCACATAAACATGTGATTTTTGACCATACATAGCTGTCTAAAAACTGTGTTTGCAGAAGTGTGCAGAAATGGATGCCTTTCGCACTAAACTATCCCATCATACACCTCAGGGGAAAAGGGGCGGGGCTTCTATCAGAAAATGGACAAAACCATGGCGACCAAATGAAAAATACACACAAACACTGGAAAACGAAACAGTCAGTATTTGGAATTCACGTAGAAACATGAGTCATTTCAGTGACTTAGATCATTTGACTCCCTTCAGTTAAATGATTCGCTCAGATTTGTTCACTAATTCAAGCAGCATGAGTCATGTATCGTTTGTGTTATTCTATTATGTGTGTGCACTTATAATTGTGTTTAGATGAGTTATTTTTCACACCCAGTCCAGCACACTCTCCTACTACACACACTGGACTAAATGAGCCCAAATGACTCAAATGACTACACCGATTCACTGAACGAGAGAGGTGTGAGTCAAATGACTGAACTGATTCACTGAACGAGAGAGGTGCGAAT